>JAADXW010000015.1:0-67791 GCA_023337975.1 Phytopythium ostracodes
CCCCTCCCCCCCCACTCGTTCCTCTCTCATGTGAAGAGCGTCTGCCAGACCGACGGCTTGACCCAGTTGTAGTCGTCGTGCCGCACCGCCTATCAACACATTCACATACAATCGTCAGTACGTATCACCACTATCAGCGTCAACCCCATCTTCAACATGCTACGCACTCGCTCGGACTGGTCGAAGAGCTTCTTGAGCACGGCGAGGTGCCGCTCCGGGAGCGCGGGCGGCTCGACGTTGGACGATGCGCGCGCCTGCTGCTCCTTGAGCTTCTTGCGCGCGCGCTCGACGTCGAAGAGCGCCTCGAAGAACTTGAGCTGCGTGTACAGCGCGCCGTCCGGATACTCCATGGAGACGGTGGCGCGGCAGCCCGGGGCCGAGCAGATGTTGCCGTTGCCGCGCAGTGACTGCTTCTGCGTGCGCGTCTTGCACGTCACATCCGAGCACACGGCCCAGCCCTCATAGTAGCGCGCGGTGCACGCGCGCGTGGCCAGGTGCAGCCGGTTGGACAGCACGGCCGTCAGGTCGTCGCCCACATGCCCGTAGATGCCCTCCCTGTCGTAGCCCCACAGGTCGGCGCCGCACTGTTCCGCGGGACAGCGCAGCCCGCTTACAGGCTGCGCGCCGTCCGGTGTGGGCCGGTACACGCCCGGGAAAGCGCTCGTGCGCTTGCACCGGCGGCACGTGAGCTCGAGCGGTGCGCAGTCTTTGAACCGGTCGGCGTCGCTCTGCAGCACGCTCGGGATGGCGTCGGCGCCGTCGTTTTCCTCGCCAAAGTGGTTGGCCGCGTGCGAGAACTTGGCCGTGTCCAGGCCGAGACAGTGCGCGAGCTGTGGTGACGACGTGCCCTCAATGTGCGCGCACAGGCGGTTCACCGGCGGGTGGATCTGCGACTCGAGGTACCACTCGACGTCAACCGACAGCTTGCCCGCCGCCCGCCGCACCTCCTCCGGGTGGTACGCGCGCCTGCCTGAGCCGGGTTCCTCCTCCTTGCAGATCACGTACGGGATGTGCGAGCCGGCGCCGATCGGCTTGCCCTGCGCGCGCAGCGCCAGCGCCACCTGCACGTGGTGCTGCTTGGCGCGGTCCGGGTACTGCTCCGGCTGCTTGTTGAGGCTCTTGGTGATGACGAACTGCTCGATCGGCTCCTTGCCCGAGCGGATGCGCTCCGCCACGTGCTGCAGGTGCTCGTGGATGCTCTCGACGACCTCGTCGCGCGCGCTGCCCGACAGGATGAAGTCGAGCACGTCGTTGCCCACGGCCTTGGAGATGACGCACCAGTCGCGGCGCACGAGGTCGAGCCCCTTGACCTCCTTCTCGAAAAAGGACTCGCCCGAGCCGGGCCGCTCCTTGAGCACGAGCGCCGCGTACTTCTTCTTGTTGAGCAGCAGGATGGTCTTGAAGACGTAGTCCACCTCGAGCTCCAGCAGCTTAAAGTGCTTGTTGCACTGCAGCTGGACCTCGCGGCCGATGCGCTTGGCGTCCTCGAGCTTGTCCGTGCGCGAGTCCACCATGATGGAGTCCGTGTCGCCGTAGATGACGTCGTAGCCGCACTCCTGCTCCGCCACCTCCTTGGCGCGCTGCAGCGTCTGCCGGCCCGTCGACGTGATGAGCGCCGCGATCGGCTTGGCGTAAAAGCGCGAGAAGCGGAAGCCCAGGCAGCCGTACATGGAGTTGGCCGTCAGCTTGATGGCCTTCTGCCGGATGTCCAGCCGGCTCGCCTGCTCCGTGTTGCCCGCCTGTTGCTCCGCCTTGAGCGCCTTCTTGACCTGCTTGCGCGACTCGAGCAGCCGCTTGATCACGCCAGGGAGCACGCCTTCCTCGCACGCGCTGCTGGGTAGCGGCGGGATCTCCGACTCGCCGCCCGCCGCCTCCACGCTGTCCAGGTCGTGGTCCATGTCCTCGTCGTCCACTACGTCGTCGTTCTGCGGCTGCGGCACCGGCTTGGCCGCCTTCTTCTTCTTCCTGTTCTTGCTGGACGAGGACGACGTCATCGTGCCGTCGTCCTCCATCAGCTGCCGCTCCACCGTCGTGAAGCAGATATTGTACTCCTGCAGCAGGCAGCAACAAGGAGACAGCAGTGTTAAGCAGTGAGCTACGCACATATCCTCTCCTCAACACGGACAAAACTCACCCGGATGATGGACGGGTATAGGCTGTTAAAGTCGAGCAGCACGACAAAGTTGTCGTATAGGCCCTTCTTGGGCGCGAAGACCATGCCGCCGGCGTACGCAGCCTCCCTGCGCTTGCTGCCCGCCTTGTCGGCCTCGCCCTTGGTCTTGAACTTCTCGGGCACGATGAACTTGTGCTTGGAGCGGCTGAACTCGTGCAGCAGCAGGTACTCGATGCGCTCGGCGCGCTTGTTGGCCTCGAGCGTGCGCGTCCACAGGTAGCCGCAGAGGGTGGCGAGCTGCTTGGACAGCGGCAGCACCTCGAGCTTGTGCATCAGGTGCAACACGAACATGGCGTCGTCCAGCGTGTGCCGCAGGAACTTGACGAAGTTGGCGTCGCCGCCGTCCAGGATCTGCGGGATGTCCGTCATCTCGACCTCGACGCGGTGCTTGCCCAGCTGCGTCTCGACCAGGAACGACAGCGAGTAGTTGTTCTGCGACGGCAGCAGCTCCTTGGACGACACGTACGTATCGCAGAACAGGCGCCCGTTGACCACGTCGTCCATGCGGTACTCGTTCCAACCCTCGCCCACGTTCATGGGCTTGAGGTTGCCGCGCCGCAGTCGCGTGAGCTTGGACCACAGGCCGCCGAGCTTGTGGTGCTCCACGCGCGAGATGAGCAGGTCCAGCGCGTACTTGTGCAGGTTGTGGCCGACGATCACGTCGGGGTCCTCTTGCTGCACGCGCGCGAGGAAGTAGGTCAGCATCATGCGCTCGTTCAGCGCGATGTTGAGCTTTTCCCCAACACCCTTGGCGGCGTCGTCGGGCTTCATCGCGAACCGCTCGTCGCCGAATGCGGACCGCGCGTACGCCTCCGGGAAGCCGCGGTTCGCGTCGAGTGGCCGCACGGACGTGAAGTGCGAGATGCGGTGCGCCGACTTCTTGCGGCCGGCGCCGCCATCGGCGCTCACACCCGTCTCGACCAGCGCCGAGAGCGCGACCACCTCGTGCTTGTTGGTGTGCGGGTTGCAGAAGCTCTTGACGCTGAGGCTCATGACCGTGAGCGGTGGTGGTGCCAGCCCGCCGCCCTGGATGGAGCTCACGTTCTTTGGGTCGAGCGTCTCGAACTCGGCGTGGCAGAAGCTCACGTTCGTCGTCACCTTGCTCACGCTCTTCACCTCGATCCAGCCGGGGCCGAGCAGCTTGCGCTTGATGAGGAAGTTCTCGAGCGGCCGCGTAAAGGCGCCGCACACGCGGCTGAAGGTCTTGCCGCCGCGCGAGCAAATGTCCGAGGGCGGCGCCGGGTACTTGGCCGCGTACTTGACCTTGAGGTACAGGTTCCTGCCCCGCGGCATGTCGGCCACCTCGAACGCGTAGTCGCGCTCCGCCAGCTTGGTCCGGAAGGTGTCCTGGTCGCGCACGCTCGTGATGCACGACGGCACGAGCACGTTGTGGATCTCCTCGTGCATCTCCATCCAGGCCTGCTGCTGCTGCTCCTTGCCCAGCTCCTTGAGTGTCTGCCGTGGTACCAGATACATGTACCGCTGCAGGTTGTTGACCACAACGCAGCAGCTCTTGTACTGCGGGGCGCCGCCCGGAGTGGAAAAAGGCACCTTCATCTTGCCGATGAGGTAGATCTTGCCCGGGCGGTCGCGCACCTCGACCGCATCCATCCAGAACATTTGGATCGCGTCTGTGCTGGCCGGGGCCGTGTCGGGCTCCTCCGCCTCCGCCTCGTCGTCCTTGGCGTCCGTCACGCCGCTGCTCGCGCCCGCAACTTGCCACCACTCGGCCACTTCGTTGGACGGGACGTCGTTCAGCAACGCGCTGCGCCCTTCGCGCTTGACGTCGTCCTTGTCGTCTTCCATTGCTCCAGCGAGCACTCGCGCGGTAGGTTGCGTCGTCTGCAGCTGCGCCAGCCGCGCGCGCTGCAGCAGCAGATCGCGCTTGCTCGGCGCAGGCTTGACGGGCGACTCCTCCTCCTCCTCCTTCTTCGCGGGCGTCGACTGCTCGTTGCCACCGGGCGCAGCGCCTTCGTCGTCCTCTTCCATGGACACGTCAGCGTTGGTCGTGTCGTGATATTCCTCGTCGCCGCCCATCTCGAACGAGTTGTCCTCGTCCGCGTCCTGGTCATTGCCAGCGCCCTCGTCGTCGTCAAAGAACGAGCTCGAGCGCGCCGAAGACATGCCTGTCGACGGGAACGCGTTGCCTCCCGAGAAGGTCGACGAGCCGGACGAGTACGAGATCGGGCGCGCGTACGTCTGCCGCGACTCGGTTGGGTTGCTCGTCAGGTCGTCCAGCATACTGTCCAGGTCAATGTCCTGCTTGGCCTTGGCTGGCCGCCGGCCGCCAGCCGCAGCGCCGGGGGCAGCAGCTTTCCCCTTTTGCCCCGCCGCCGACGCCGAGAAGAACATGTTAGTAATCTTCTGGTCGCCGCCGCCGCCCAGCTTGGCGCGCTGCAGCTTTTTCGCGCGGCGCATGTAGGCGCTGGAGAGCGCGCCGGCGCTGCGCTTCTTGCCGCCGCGGGTGTCGTCTTCGTCGCCGTCTTCGCCGCGCTCATCCGGCTCCGGGTCCGACTCGAAGAACTGCTCCTCGCCGTCGTCGTAGTAGCCCATCTCGCCGTCGTCGTTCTCGACGAAGGGCAGGCCCGAGCGCCGCTGGCGCACCAGCTCCTCGTACTCGTTCTCGCTCACGGTCTTGTAGATGCTGTCCTCCTGCGGCTTGTACTGCGCGATGCGCGAGCTGCCCTCGTCCACGGTCGACGGCTGCAGGCCGCCCTCGCGCAGCCGCCTGATCTCCTCCAGCGCGCTCTTGCGGCTGCTGCTGCCGCGCCGCGCCGCGCTTCCCGCGCGCCCGGAGCTCATGGCGTCTCGATCCTCGCTTAGAGCAGGAAAGGAAGCCGAGGCTTTCGGTTGCGGAAATGAGCCGCTCGCGCCAAAAACGGCCGCTGCTGCGCGCCAAAACCCCGCCGATGCCCTACCTCATAGTCGAGGTTTTACGTCTTTTTGGCCAATGAACATACATTATTAAAGGAATTGATCCAATCAAAGCGCCTTATTGGTTATGACGGCTACGCTTTTGGCGCCAATTCCAATATGCATCGTGTGGTACACATGAAAATGCAGATCGCCACAGTGTATCGGGATTTACAATAGGAAAACCCGGGAAGACCGACGGCGGCCATGGCGTCGGCGATGGCGACCAAGCGACTGCGCAAGGAGTACCTGGCGATGCAGAAGAAGCCGGTGGAGAACATCCAGGCGGTACCCCTGGAGAAGAACATCCTCGAGTGGCACTACGTGATCACGGGGACCGAGGGCACGCCGTTCGAGGGCGGCTTCTACCACGGCAAGCTCAAGTTCCCGCCCGAGTACCCGATGAAGCCGCCGTCCGTGCTCATGCTGACGCCCAACGGCCGCTTCGAGGTCAACCGCCGCATCTGCCTGTCCATGTCGGACTTCCACCCGGAGACGTGGAACCCGCTCTGGTCCGTCGGCTCCATTCTCACCGGCCTCTACTCCTTCATGGTGCGATCATCAGTCTAGCCTGCTGGTGTGTTTGCCTCGTTGACGATTGTATGGGATCTGCTGCTTGCTTCGCCAGCTCGAGGACCAGATCACGACCGGCAGCATCGACACGACGGACGAAGAGGTGCGTTGGTCCTCGTTTTGTCGCCCGGTTGCCGCCTCCACTCCCTTGCTTATGCATTGTGTGATTGTGTTGCTGGCTTTCGACTTTGCGACCCGACAGAAGCGCGCGTTCGCAGCTGCCTCGCTCGCCGCCAACTGCGCCGACAAGACCTTCCGCATGCTCTTCCCGGACATGGTGGCGCTGCACGAAGAGCGCAGCGCCGCCGCCACGGCGGAGGCCGCCCAGTAACCTAGTTAACGTGGCCATACGCCTCATACCATTTGTTACAGGCACACCATGTTGATGTGTTTCATCTTGTGTTCAGTATACTCTTCATTCTAATGTATACCACATTAAATCTTTGCGCTCGATTCTCCCTCGTGATTGTGACCTTTTTTCCTCACACACTTACTTCTTCACACAATCAGAGGAGAGCTCGTGAGTGATCCACGATGGCGTCGGCGATGGCGACCAAGCGGCTGCGCAAGGAGTACCTGGCGATGCAGCGCAAGCCCGTGGAGAACATCCAGGCGGTGCCCCTGGACTCCAACATCCTCGAGTGGCACTACGTGATCACGGGCACGGAGGGCACGCCGTTCGAGGGCGGCTACTACCACGGCCGACTGCGGTTCCCGCCCGAGTACCCGATGAAGCCGCCGTCCGTGCTCATGTCGACGCCCAACGGGCGCTTCAAGACCAACACGCGGCTGTGCCTGTCCATGTCGGACTTCCACCCGGAAACGTGGAACCCCATGTGGTCCGTCAGCTCCATCCTCACGGGTCTCTACTCGTTCATGGTAAGTCGCACTGCTCGAGGGATGGCGTCGGTCTGTCGTCTGCCATGTGCTCATAAACATGTCGTGGTGCTTTGGCAGCTCGAGAACCAGGCCACGCTGGGCAGCATCACGACCACGGACGCGCAGAAGCGCAAGTACGCGGCGGCGTCGCTCGCCACCAACTGCGGCAACCCGGTGTTCCGCAAGCTGTTCCCCGATCTCGTCGAGCTCCACGAGAAGCGAGAGCGAGAGCAGGCGCTACTGCGACAACTCTCGCCCGCTGGAGGCAGCGGCGACGGTTTGGCGGTGTCGTCTGCGAGCTCCTCCGCCAACGCGACGGCGACCGGCGCGGTCGGGGCGATGGAGAAGGGAGCGACCGACAGCATGGCGACCGCTCTGTGCGCCGTGCTCGGACTCGTGGCCGTGGCCGCGGTGGTATTGTATTGCGTTGTCTGAGAGAGCAGGCGAGGAGGCAGCGGCGGCGGTGATGGTGGTGGTATGCGTATTAGAGTGCAGGCATCAGCAGTTGGAGACGGTCTGCGGAAGCAATCGGTTTAGACATGAGCGCGGAGGCGCAATACGAGTGAGGAGTTCATTAGCAAGCACTAGATTCATGACGAAGCGTCGTTTGTCGGCGGTTGGAACGCCGGCGGAGTGAACGGCGTGCGGCTAGAGGACGCTGCACTACCTACAGTCTGGCCGCTCCTTGTCGGCCAGAAGCGCTCCAGCACGTGAAAAATGCGAGCGCTCGTGTCGCGCATCTCCTGCGCGGACGAGAGGAACGCGCGCGCCTTCTTCTTCATCTCTTGGTCGAGCGACCCAACGCTCGAGGACGCGCCGGTGTCGTTCAGTGCACGCGCAGGCACCTTCGACTTCTTCCAGCGCTTGTGCGACACCATGATCGCGGTCGCAGCCGACGATGCTGGCTTGGGTGATATCGGGATCGCTCCGTTACATTCGCCGTCGTTCCCACTGCCAAACGATCGCGCTTGGTCGCACTTGCGGGCGTCGAGCACGTGCTGCGAGACGTTCCACAGCTCGTACAGCGTCCGCTGGTTGAGCACATGGATCAGAACGCAGCCAGCGATCTGCAGTCCGTCCCCAAACAGCTCGCGGTTCGCCATCATGTCCGAAGACGTTGCGCCTTGAGGGCGGCAGCAGTTGATGAACTCAATGGCGCACCAGACGTGATAGAAGGCGGAAGGATTCGCCAAAGTATTGGGGCAGGAGTCGATCGGAGCGTGCCACTCGTCGGCAATGCCGCTGTCGATAAGAGCGTCATGAACTCGCTTGAGAGCGTAGAGGAATATCCCAGCCGCTTCGCCATGTACTGCCAGTAAATCCGTTGTATCTGTTGTCGTGAACTCCTATCATGAGAAAAACCCCAAAGAGAAGTAGTGTTAGCGCCGCAAAAGTCAACAAGCTGGCCGTCAGGCGTTCTTCGGACCTCGTCGAGCAACAGCAGGAACATGAGCGCGTTGCCGATTTCCCGAAAGCAGTGCAGCACCTGCGCCTCGAGCTCGTCCGAGTCGAGCAGGTGCTTGAATTTGCCCTCGAAGTATCCGAAGCAGCCTTCACGAAGGTATTAGTCGCTTGTTAAGCCCCTCCAGTCCCTAGCAAAGTACTCGCAGGTAGCTTGACACTTACCCTCTGCGCGGTACATGAAACGAGGAAGTCGGTAAGGAGGAATGGCTGAACCAAGCGCTGGGATGCATAGGCTTAGCACATCCTCGATCTGCAGCGAGAGCATCGAGACCAAGTCGAGAAAAAGATGAAGTTGTCTTGAGTATCGAGACAAGTCACCGACTTCGCGCTACGACTAGCAAACATACCTTGGAGACGACAAACTCGATGCAATCGTCAGCGACTTGCAGCAGTTGGCTCGGTCGAAGCATCGTAGAGATGGCCTTAGCTTGTTGGGTGCTGCAATGCAAACCAAAGACACCACAGTTGTTAACACTGAGGCCACTCGCCACGCCCTCTGAAAAACATCAAGGCGCCTAATCTCATTACGTACCCGAAGTATGCTCGTTGAGTCAATGCTTGGCGATCGCTACTTCCATTCTCGCTGTTCCTGGCATCTCTGACGCTGCGGGAACTTTGCTTCCGCTCTTCAGCGCCGCGTTGTGGCTCGTGGCGGTCGAGATCTTCTTCGTACTCGGTCTCCAACGTCAGCGCGGGGTGCTGAACGTTTCGAATGAACTGCTCGCCACGAAACACCACCGAGAATCGCTGGCACAAATTCGTGAGCAGCGCGCGTGCAACGTATCGCTGAACGCGAGATGGAGCCCCAGTCATCTGCACGTCCGGTAAATACTGCCCCAAGACTTCATCCAGCACATCGTCGAACGGTGCAAGCTCAAGATATGAAAGCTGATGATGAGCTTCCCGGCACACCTGATGTTGGCGATGCATGGCGGCGATACTCGTGATGTCGCTGCGCTCGAGCTTCTTTGCCCATGCCACAAGGTCCTTCTGCACTCTGGAGTTGACATGGTGGGCGACATGGGCCGAGAAACGCTGCTCCACCCCGAAGATGTTCACGAGTCGGTGACCAAGAGAAGCTGGGTCAAACGCTCGCCGCACGAAGAACGACGAGCTCTGATCTGAAAGCGCAGCACCGATTGGGTTTGCTGCGATGGACTTCTCTTGGAGATACACCTGCTCAGCAGCCTGGTGCACAAGGAAATCGTAGCACATGCTGCCTTCGGCCACAGCTTCATCGTGCAGGAATCGCTTCTTCATCTGGAAGAGAGAACAGTGAGCAGCGTCGTTGTACACGTCCAGCAACGAGATTGTTGGCTCAACTCCGCATTGAGCAGCGTGTAGAAGCCCTTGCTCCATCAGCAACCACGGTAGCGAGGCTGTAGCGGGGAACTGGATGGCTTGGGTAAGTTCAAGTTGGAGTTCGCGGAACCAGAGGCTCGAAAAGTCCTGCAGTTCTGTCAGCGTGTCTTCCAGTGCAAGCACGCTTGAAAAGACAGCGCTATCACGATAAAAGTCGCACAGCAACTCGATATCTGTGCTGATCAAGCCAAGAGAACGGCAACGAGTAACAGAAGACATTACCAAGTTGATCAGACCATGATGTCAGGAAGATACAGACGGCCACGCAACATACCTGTCGAGCTCTCGCTTGAAGGAAAATAGTGAGGATGCGGCCGACTGCTTAGCATTCAGCTCGGCCATCGATCGTTTGCTGTAAACCGCGTCCACAATAGTCCGGATCATTTGCAGCTGCGACTGCGAAATGCTTACGGACTTGTCGGGAACCTGAGGCAGTCTTCGCTCCTTTCGGCGCTTCTTGAAGTCGTCAGCGAGCAACGCGCTGATCTCCCAGTCTCCGCACTAGCAGTGTCAAAGTCAACGTAGTTAGCTCAGAAAATCGCCCATAAAGATCTCAGAGTCACCGTCATCGCCAGATAGCTCCCAGGGAATGACGTACACATAAGCGGAGATCGTGCAGCAGTTTGGTGCACGCAAGATTGCGCTTGTCTGATCGATGCAGGATAGGAAGTAGGACGCACTGGACAAACGCTTGGATCCGCGAGTACACGTGCCGCCTTGCGCAGCCCACGAGCTGGGTGAAGAACTGTCTCATTACTCGCACCGCCGACTTGACGCAGTGGATGAGCGAGATCATAGCCAGCCACTCATCATTCGAGTAGCTCTGCTTGATGGCTCGTTCGTACTGATCGACCGAAGATTCGGTGTCACTGTCATTCCTCGGTCGTAGATCGCTGAAGAGCTCGACCGCCTGCACAAAGCACGCCGGGTACATCAGGCTTAATACAAGATCCGCTTCCATTTACTAAGGCATCGAGGAGGACCTACCTGTTGCTTATAGGCAAGGAAGAGGAGAAAGCTGGTCTTCCACTCACTCATGCGCTCGACTCCGTCAACAAGTGCCTTGTACAGTGACTCGTTCACTTCGACGTCCTTCGACTGGCTTGCCTAAGGATACAGGAACATGTCGGACGTTAGAGGAAACTCCCGTCTGAACAAAGTCCGCGTATCTACGGGGATCTTACCAGGTTAATCAGGAAGTAGAGTCTTGACAGGTACCCTTCGCAGGATTCCTTAACGTCGTTGGACGTGGCAACAATGTCGTAAGCCTTGCTTGTTGAAGTACTCATTTGGTCGCCATTTTTGTTGTTTCGTGCGACTGCCACAACAGGCGTCGGTGATTTCGTGCTCAGCTCCGCGAAAGTCGGGACGATCGGATATCGCGAGCCGATTTTTGACGCCTGGGACGTCAGCAAACATAACACAATGCAACAGTGATCAAGATTGTCAGCCCGTGCGCGAGTCACGGCTCGATGAACACAGTCAACTTCATCGTGGGTAGTACATACCGTATCAACAAGTTTTCGATCAATCCCTGGCGTCTTGCTTTTGGCGGTCTTCTCAAGGTCTTCAAGGACCGTTTTCAAGTGCGCAGCCAGTCGTATACGTCTGAATCGCGCTGCAGGCAGCACAGACGCGTTGCTCTCCAGCAGGTTCACGCATCGTTTGAGTAGCAGGAACGCGACTTGGTCAAACCTGCAATGCGCACACCACCGCAGCAAATATCGTTATCACGTCAATAACTCCGAGCAGCGACACCATTCACCAACTCGCGTTAATATACCCCTACCGCTTGATGCTCGCCAGATTGCACTGCAGCGCGGCCCAGATCGAGCCTTTAGGCTGGCTAGAGCACCCGACGAATTCCTGAAGCCGCACCATATCACGTTCCACTCGCTCCGCGTCCTCATCGCGATCCTTGACGTTCAGGTAGATCCTGGACAAATGCCACACATACTCGAACAGTTAGGCTTGCATACCTCAAAATAATCATCCTCGCTGAAAGGAAGCCTCATGCCCATCTTTCTAGCTACTACAAACCGTTTGAACACGGAGAAGTCGTTGCGCAGACTGGTCTTGGTGTTGTGCAGATGGCTCAGCTGCATCATCACGTCGAGCACGTCCAGCAGCGCGTCCACCAACGCGTCTGGTATGGTTCGTGCTGCGTTCTCGTGCACCGTAAGCCGCTGGATGGCATCGCTGAGCAGCAGCACCGTCTTGGAGCAGTAGTCGCTCAGCCGCTTGATCTTCGCAACTTGCGGGTACAAGACTACGTCGCCATAGATGCTCAGTCAGTCCAAGCCTACCATACACTCGCGCCACGTGCCGTATTAGACGCAAACACTCACTCTCGTACACCGCGCGGTAGTGCTCCTTGCTCAATGCGGCGTCTTCTGCGTCCAGCGCGGCCGCCGGGATCGCCCGCGCGCAGCTCCGCGAGCAGTAAATGTCCGCGACGAGCGTTCGCCCAACCGCAACCTGATGCCGCAGCTGCCGAACCACCTTCATCTCGTCCGCGAACACAAAGTCCAGCGCGTCTTCGTGCGCGAATTCGTCCAGCAGCGACGGCTGCGCCATCGCCAGCACAAGCGCGGGCGCCCGGCCGCCATCATGGAGCGGCTCGTCCGCGCGGGAGACGCAGCAAGCGCCCACGAACTCGCACAGCGCGTCGACCGCGCCACGATCGGCCGTCGCCTCCATTGCCGCGCGCGCACTTTCTCGATTAAACTTGTCTTCAGTATGAGAAGCTACTGAAGGTGAAGCGGCACCGTTTCGCGACCGCAGTGGCTTCAACTACTGGATCGTTCGCAAGAGTGACCGTCACTGTTTTTGTGATTTGTGGGACTCGCACAACTTTATGCAACTCAGATATAATGTGTACCACACACTTTTACCTATCAAAGCGATGTTGGCGCTGTTAATGCGGCTCAAAGAGCGATGGCGCAGGTTGGGCGATTTGGACGAGCGGCACTGGCGCGCGCTGTAACGGCCACACGCGTGGCGGTTGCGCTGCCGTCCATGCAGGCGCACGTTCCCCAGCAGAAGCTGGCGACGATGCTGATGCCGCAGCGCGCGGTGTCGAGCTCTGCGCTGCGCATGCACGGGCACAAGGACGCCGAGGAGGAGCTGGTGGCGCTCCAGACCGGGTCGGACGCGCAGCAGACCAGCGTTCCAATCGCGCACCACGACCACGACGACCACGACGACGAGGACGAGGACGATGAGGACATGGAAGAGATGGTGGTGATTGGGCCGACGGGCAAGGAGTGGGGCGGCCCCACGCGCGGCGGCAAGTTCAAGGAGCCCACGCGCTACGGCGACTGGGAGCGCAAGGGTCGCTGCTCTGACTTCTAGTGAGCTGCAGTAGCAGTGCAGCAGGTCGGTGATTAGCGCGTTGCTGACTGTCGATTGAACGGTGTGGTCAGTACGCTGCGGTGCTTGCGCTCGTAGTACATTGAGTTGCTGAAGGCCCCAGTGACGACCTCGCTTTGCTCACATCAATACAGGACACAAATCATACATCTCAACTCGCGTAACGTCAATATCTTGGCTCACTGGCACATTACGAATGGCCACGCGCGTGCCTTTCATTCCTGCCATGAGCGCGAAGCGCCACCGGCCCGATCCGCGCGCAGGTGCAGTGCCAGGTCACGCAAATCAGTTCCACGGCCTCTCGCGGCCACTCGCTGAAGCTGTATCATCAACCCATGAGTCAGTCGGAGGTGCCATGCATCATTTGCATGCGGTGCGGCCGCCCATTTTCGCGCCAGGAAGCCGCGACGCGAGCCATTTACGGCAGGAAGCACTGGGCATGCACAGGAATGTTCCCGGTTTCTGGGGTGCGGAATGATACCGGAAGCGCAAGGGGGTAGGTGAGAACAAGATCAGGAGAAAATCAGAAACCCTTCACAAATTAATACATCGTGAGACCGAAAGGATTATTTCGGCGGAGGGTGCGGCGTCTTTGCCGCGCCGCGTGACGCTGGCGAGATGGCGATCCATTTCGGCGACGCGCGGCGTCCTCACTCGTGCAGAATGTACTGTACGTACTGTACAACGCGCTGGTTCCGCGCCGAGTTGTCGAGCTCCGTCTCATACGCATTGTCAAGACCCGCGCACTCACCCGCGGCGCATCGGTCGAACTGCAGCAATAGGCATTTGCACGGTGCATCCTTGCCATGCGGGCAGCCAGCCACCCGCCACCCGCCGTCCACCCTCCACCCCGGTCGAGTAATACCTCAGAACCTCTAGCAACACATATCCCTCTTTCCTCGATATAGCTCCGTTACCATTCTCGCGGAAGCTCACGAATATACCCCACACAGCTTCCCCGCAAAATGACACATATATCAATCAAATTCCGCAGCAGCGTTCGTGTCGACCTATACTGATTGCCTCCTGAACGGAATAACACCAAGTTCAAGGGAAACCGAGCCACCGCGGGGTGAAAACCCGGCTAAAAAGAACAACCCAGCCAACCGTGGGGAGCCAAGAGGGGGCCGGTCGCGAGCCAATTCACTCTCAAAAAGCGCTCGCCAGGAAGAAGTCGAAGCTCCCAGCCCAGCCCCAATTCAACGCGACTCGATCAAGCATGGACAAGGTGCAGGTGTACATGGACAAGTGGGCGAAGGACTTGGATAAGTTCCCAGTGCTGCAGAAGGCGCAGGAGGCCACGGGCGTGGAGAAGCTGTACCTGGTGGCGGGCGGCTCGGCCGTGCTGCTGCTGCTGCTGCTCGTGGGCTTCGGCGCCGGCCTCATCTGCAATCTCGTGGGCTTTGCCTACCCGGCGTACGCGTCGTTCAAGGCCGTCGAGTCAGACAGCAAAAGGGACGACGTGCAGTGGCTCACGTACTGGGTCGTGTACGCGTGCTTCAACATCGTCGAGGTCTTCTCGGACTTCCTGCTGTACTGGATCCCCTTCTATTACGCCTTCAAGCTCGGCTTCCTGCTCTGGCTCTTCATGCCCTCGACCCAGGGCGCGTCCTTCCTGTACAACCACTTCTTGGCGCCCTTCCTCAAGAGCCAGGAGTCGCGCATCGACCGCGCCATGAAGGAGGCCGTCAGCAGCGGCGGCGCCGTCCTCTCGGACATCAGCGGCGTCGTCAAGGACGTGAGCAAGGACGTGAGCAAGGCCGTCGCCAGCAAGATCGTTGACAACGCCACCGACTAAATAGCAGCCCGCCGTTGGATGTGCGTAGGTACCGTGTCGCTTCTCCCCGTGCGTGTATTCGTGCGTCGCGGACGCCGCCTTCGTCGTCGCAAGCAGCGCACATCCTTCTGTCTCGGAGATATGGGCGTGAAACGTAAAGGCGGTGTACGGAACGTCGTGCATCTCATTTTATTCCGGCGGTACGAGCGTCCAGCGGGATCCAACATAGCGATTGGTCGAAGCGGCAGCGTCGTGGAGGTTTGCGCTCGTCGTGAGGTCCCCAGTTGGCTTGGCATCACCGTTAAATAAGAACGTGGCTCCATTTTTCTCTACCTCTCTCCTCGAACGATATGAGCTCATTGACATGGACGCGTTTAGTGTGTTGCAAACAGCCAAAGTCTTCATTCATGATAATCTAAAGCTCACACGCAGTCTCCCTATGCTCTCCTCGCAAACGTCCGTCCTGCGCTGGTTATTGGTCGCTCTCGACGGGTTGGAGCGCGACGCCGACGATCATGCCCTCGCCGAGGCGGCGCATCTCGGACAGCACCTCGAACACGTTGGGGATGGCGTAGCTGCGCGTCGACGCCTCGGACGGGATGGCGTCGTCCTTGTCCGTCGACTGGCTCGGGAGCACCGCCAGGCCATTGGACGTGATGGCGCGGAACTTGGACGGCAGGAAGGCAGTGGGCCGCCACACGACCATGATCTCGCGCGCGTCCACGTCGTTGATGAAGAAGAAGGCCAGGTGACCGAAGCGGCGCTCGAGGTCAGCAACGAGAGCGCGCACGGGGTCGAAGCCGATGTACACGGGCACGTTCGTCAGGTTCATGTTCTTGTAAACGGGCGCCACGAACGGCTGGTGGTGCTTCTTGCTCTTCTTCTTTCCCGTCGACGGGTCTTCGTCGCCTTCAGTACGCTGGACCTTCTTGGAAGGCAGACGCTCGGTCGCCAGCGCCAGCATGGCGTCAAACTCGGCGCGCGAGGACGCGAACGCTGCCTGCCAACCCGACGTCGACGCGCCGACCGCAAGCCAATGCACCAAAGCGTCGTACGAGCGCTGGGCGAGCGACACGAGGCGCTGGACGACGACGCGGTCCGGTGAGAAGCGCGTCCAGCTCGACATGCAGTCTACGTCTTCGTAATCGGCCGCGATAAACATCGCTGGGTGTTGGGTGCTAGTGCTTGCGTTCGCCGCAGCGGACGCGTCAAAGCGCTTGAACACCTCACGACGGCGATCATCGTCCTGGAAGCCACCGTTCAGGTCCACAAGGAGCGGCATTTGCTGCCAGTCAAAGCTCGCGATGCGCTTCAGCACGCGCAAGAAGCCTGAGAGAATTGAGTGGGGCGGATCGGCTGACACAAACATGTCAGCCACCAGCAGCTCGACCGCCTCGACGGTCAGCGCATTGCTCAGGAACTTGCTCGCAAGCCACCGACGCACAAGACGCACAGTCGGGCCGTACGACGTGTTTTTGGTGTGCAGCGCGTGGATGTAGCTCGCGTGCTTGCTGATGTAGTCAGACTCGCACTTGGCAGCCACATACGCGGGCGAGTGCACGAGGGCCAGCTTGCGCGCGCCGATAGCACCCGTCTCAACAGTAAGCTCCTTCTCACTGCGGATCACAAGGCGGAATACATAGCCACTGAGGAGCACGTCGACGTTGTCGATCGACACGTCGCAGCGGATGCCGTGGCGCGTCTCGAGCTCGTGAGCAATGTGAACGTAGAAGCCCGTCTTGGCGTGGCGGAGTGCGTCCTTGTCATTAGGCCACGACGACGAGCGCTCAAAGCGCACGAACAATTCCAGCGGCTCGAGCACCGTGCTCACGAATGGAACAGGTGCCGTCGTCACCTTCTCGCCCTTGGAGAACGCGAGCGGGTGAGGTTCGATCGGGAACAGGCTCGTGTACCGGAAGCCCGGGTGCACCGGCTGCACATCGGAGACCTTGAGCGGCAGCGAGTCCAGGTCGCGCAGCGTCTTGGCAAAATTGTTAAACACGATCCAGAGCTTGGACACGGATGTCATGGTGGATTCGAACGATGATCCACCAACAACAGAGCCTTGGGGTGCGAGCGCAGCCTTTGAAGAAGACGAGTGCACGTCGAGAGCCGTGTACAGCGCCGAGTTGGACGTCTTGATCCGCGAGGCTGACACGTGCGGGCAGTGCGCAGGTACGATATTCTTGATGATAGCGTCGAGCACCAAATGGCGGTCGTCCGCCGAGATCTCATCCCACACAACTGCTTCAATGATGGCGCCGTCCTTGAAGCGCCGCAGCTCCGACTTGCCACGCCAGAAGCGACGGAACGCGGCACTAGCCTCTTTGTCATCCGCTGACGGACCCTTGTCGACAATGCGACCCACATTGTCAGGGTCGACGCGCAGACCAATCGCCACCTTGCGGTGCGCTCGGCGACCAGGCTCGGCTCTGTCATCGTTAAGCGCCCACTCACCAGCGTCATCGACGTAAGGACGAACCAGGTGCACGCGGTCTGTGAGCGCTTGAGCGGCGATAGACTGCAGCTTTTGCATCCAGAACCGCTCGAGACCCATGTCGTTGATGCTGCGACGTTCCTCCTCAGTGTAGGCGTCGGAACGCGCCTCATCATCCACTGGAATGGGCGCGGGGAACCAAAAGTACTGGTCGTATCGCGTCCAGAACTCATTCTTCTTGATGAAGAGCACGCGGAAGTCGTCCATCGCGCCCTGCTGCACCAGACGCGCTGATTCCTTGGCGGCCAGCTGCAGTTCCAGCCACGCGCTGCGCGTGACACGACCAAACAGGTTCAGTCGGCCGGAGGAGTCGATGAACACGAGCTCAAACGACGACTGGAAGACCTGCATGCCCTCCGACGTGAGCACAACAGCACCCTCGGCGGGCGGGAACAGTAGCGGCTCCTTTGCAAGCTCGTGAACCGCAATGAACTGCACAAACACCTTGAACATTTGGTCGGACGGCGTTTGTGCGTTGATGCGCTTGGTCTGCAGCAGTAGCAAGAGCAGCATGCATGCGAGGAAGCCGTTGATAGAGTCGGGCGCTCGGTGGAATCCACGCTGGCGCACCCACACCTTGATGAGCACGCAGGCCTCCGCAAAGCTGGGTGAGCTCTTGAGCGCCGCGTGCAGCTCTCGCGTGTGCTGGCGCATCATCATGTCCTCGAGGATCGCGTTGTTGTAGTTTGGCGAGCGGCACGCCTTCATCTGTTCCTCCGTCATGTCAGGTTCGTGGCGGATATTGTTGCGCGACGGCGCGAGCTTGGTCAGCTTAAACAGCTCAGGCGTGACAACAGGGATGATGCGGATGCAGAAGCGGGAGCACTTGACGTTGTGCTTGGCCAAGTGCGCACTGTTGACGTGCACCACTGCCACGGGCTTGTCGCAGTCGCCGTTAAAGCCCGCGAGCGACACCTTGGCGTATCGCTCCGTGCGGCTCTGCAGCTCCACAGCCAGCACGCCAAGGTACAGACTGCGCTTGTCGGCGTAGCGGTAGTTGCCGAAGTCCTTGGGCAGGAAGCACTCGCGCGGCATCTCGACGGCCACGTCAACCGTCAGCACGGCGTACTCAGCGTTGCCCTTGCGCGCAAAGGCCATGTTGTTAAGGATGTAGCTACCAATGACGTCCAGGCGCGCCGGCTTACGGAACGGCAGCACGATCTCCTTGCGCTTGACGTGGTTGCGCACGGGCAGGCCGCGCGCGCTGAGCACGGCATGCGTCACCTGCTGCTCGCCGAGCGCCTCGAGCGCGGTCTTGACCTCAAACAGCAGCGCCTGGATACCCTGCGCCGACTTGGAGCCGCTCGGCCTGCTCTGCACGGCCGACAGCAGCTCGTCGATCTGCAGGCGGAAAAAAGACGAGCGGTACGACGTCGTCGGGTCCGCCGCGCGCAGGTGGCGCAGCTCGCCCGCGCTCGGCAGCGCGTACTTGGACAGCGCCTTGCGCAGCTGCTGCACGTCCACCTCGCCCGTGCCGGCGTCTGTCACCGCGGCCGCGTCAAAGCCCGCCGGCAGCCTCGAGGTGCTCGCCATCTTCCTTCCAGCCGATCGTCGCGTATATATACTGGAGTTGACTATGAAGACGCGAGTGTTGGCGATCGCCTTTCCTGCGCCAAGCAATGGTTGCGGCGCAAATAAGAACCTTTTCGACCAATCCGCGTTCGAGAACCAACATGCTTCTCACGGTACGATGTGCTTTATGTATTATTGTGTCTTTTGAGGTTCATCTGTATGGCTACACTATTCGGGTCATTCACTTATGTCAGTAGTCATGGCCGTCAGGTGCTGAAGACGTGGAGGTCAACTAGAACGCGTTGAACCGCGTACACTACAGACAAAAGTGGTTTAGTATCGTTATTTCAGTAGTGATGACCATCGAGTTGCTGATGCGCGCGTTCGGCCAACTTTAGGCGCCGGAATAGATGGAGTATGCGCGAAAATAGGCCGGCAACGAATACCAGTGGCGGGTATTTTGAGCGCCGATCCGCTCTACGCTGGCCAGCTGTCACATCCCGACTCGTGCCCATGCCATTCGAGAATCAACTAGTCTGCATCTCCTTCGTTGACGGTGCTCTTCTCCATCATATCACCTTGGAACCGCGATTGTACACCTCTCGCCAACGACATAAGATGGACCGACTGCGCGCGGCGCTGGAGGAGATGGCCGAGATCGTCAAGACGGCCGTCAGCGGCGAGCCGCGCACCCGCGTGGAGGAGATCCTGGACGAGCACCTCTTGGCGGAGGAGCCCTTGTTCAGCTTCTTGCCGAGGCCTGCGCAGACGTCGGCGGTCCCGACGTTCGTCATGAACGACTTGGCGTCCAGGACCAACAACATCGTCGACTACCCGTTCATCATGAGCCGCATCTGGGAAGTGCTCATCGACTACCAGCACGACCCGGTCTTGATGAAGAAGGCGCTTCACCTGCTGCGCTTCGTGCTCATCAACGGCTCGATCCAAGTGCTCAAGGACTGCCAGGACCCGCCGCGCTCTTCCTTCTTGCGCGAGCTGGCCGAGGACTACAACCGGTACGAGTTTGAGCAGTACAGGTTCAGCACCAACCTCGACGTCGGCGCCGGCATTCGGAAGCTGGCAGCCGACATCAGCAACCTCCTGACCGACGAGCGGGAGCTCTTTCGCGCGCGGCGACAGGCCGAGAAGCTGCACCAGAGCCTCTCGGGCCGCGGACTGCGAGCTTCATACCCGAGTCCAAAGGAGGAGAGCCCCGCGAGGTCGAGCTACACGGGCGTATCGTTCCAGGACGAAACTCGCCCACTAGCATACTCGGACGCGAGGTCGTATTCACACTGGGACGCCGACGACCTAGCGTCGCAAATCGTCACCCACGCTTCTTTCCCGCTGGCAGCCACGCCGAGAGAGATGAGGGAGCAGTACGAGTCCGAGACAGACAAAGGCAGCGACCAAAGCGACAGCAGCGTCGACGAATCAACACCAACAACGAGAAACAAGTCCAAGAAGTCACGGCGGGCGGCGGAACAGCAACTGGACAGCACACAAGGCCCAACGAGCTCGTCAGTGGATCTTCTTGGGCTCAACACGATCGTGCTTACAGCGGACAGCAGCACGCCACTGATCCGCGGCGGCCGATCGCCGGACCGACGAACGAGTGCAGCTTCAATGCAGAAGCTCGTCGCCACTGTTTGATCTCATACAAGAACATAACAAAGGGGCTAGAATACATGAGTCACTGTTGACGAGTTCGTCGCTGGCCGTGGCCACTCGCTCGAGTCTTCAGCTCGCGCACTGCTTTTCGCGGCTCGCGGCCGACTTGATGAACGCATAGTCGTACTGGCCGCGGTCGAACTGCGTCTTGTCAATCTCCTTCGCGATCGCATCCGCAAACTGCGTGGAGTTCTGGGTCTGGTTGCACAGTTGTTGCGCCCGTTGAAGGTGAGAGAGCGCCTTCTCATACTTGTGCGAGACTCGGAGCAGCTGACCCATGCGATAAAGGCATACAGCGTTGTCCGGATCGAGCTCGAGCACTCGCTCGCAGTGGGAGAACGCCACGCCATAGTCGCGCTGCATTTCCAGACTCGCGCTCGCGATGTTCATGCTCGCGGCAATTTCCAGCTACAGGCCGGAACGCAACAACGATTGTAAGCGGAAAGAGCGCAGTGCACGTCAGTGATCACGAATATTCGATAACAACTCGACGTACCTGACGCAAGAGCTCAGGATTGGCTGCTTGGCGCTGTTTGGCCACTTCGAGCATGCGCAGGACCGCTCTGAACTTCCTGACCGCGTAGTCGTAGAAACCCTCGACCATGATCACGTTGCCTTGTTGGAAAGTTTCCGCAATCCCAGCGAGTATTTCGCCCGACGACCCGGATTCTGAGCGCTGTTGGAGCTCTTGGTCCGCTTCAGCGAATTCTGAGTAATGCGAACACGAACGTTAGAAGACATGACCCTCAGGACACCCATCGATAGATTTGAATGCACCAGGAAGCACCTTTTGCGCCATTCTCCTCGTTGAACACCTTGCGTTTGATCTCCTCATGCGCCTTCTTGACCTCTTCATCGTTTGGCGCCTGCATAGGGATATCATGCACTTAGACACATATATCGGGTCATTCTACCACGTCGACCGACGTACCAGTGTGGTCATTCGGTTGTAGTGCAGCATCGCGAGCAGAGGAGCGTCTAATTCCAGCGTAAGCAAAGCACAGCTATCAGTGACCATACGCCGTGAGCGGTACCAGTCCAGAGGCTGGCTTACCCATGGTTTCGAAGGCTTCACCCCGGAGCATCCACGCCTGGAGGTGCGATCCGTCGCGAACGAGCACCTCCTTGAACGCTTCCGAGGCCAAGGCATGTCGCTTCGCGCGCGTCTGGCAAGTGCCAATGCCGAGGTAGATATCTTTGTAGAACATGTCGACGACCGCCTTCAAGTTGGACGGCTGGGGGAGCGCAGCCTGCTGCTTTGTCGGCTCGCTGTCGAGATGGCTGTGTGTGCACCCGTGACCGCATTTGTCGTCGTGGTGACGATGATCATGGCCGTGGTGGCTCGTATCGTGCTCATGGACGTGGCTCTTCTCATCAGTCTCCGCTGACTTCGCGCCGGCATCATGCTCTTCCCGCTCTTGCACCTGCGAAAGCTCCGGTAGCATCGCTTCCAGCGCCCGCGTCGCCTCCAATGCCTCTTCAAACCGCTCCAGCGCGTCGCGGCACTTGGAATCATCCTTGCTCGTCTCGAGCATGGCCTCGCCGTCGCGCCTCGCCGTCATAATTCGCTGCAGAAGCTCGTGCTTTCGCTTCAGCAGCTCTGCCTGCTGCTTCAGCCGCTCCGCCGTCTCCGAGTCGTAGTCTCGCGTCTTCGGTGCACGCGACGTCTTCTCTGCCGCACTTTCACCATTAGCCGAGGTCACCGCGAGCGCATTCTCCGTCTCCTTGGCGTTCTTGGACCGTCGGCGGCCCTTGCGCTTGGACTTGAGTGCGGCGACCGCGGCCTGGGCAGCCAGGATCTCGGCCGCGTCCTCGGACGACTGCGTGATCGAGTCTTCGACGCTGCGCTTGGCCTGCGCCTGCTTGCGCGCCTGCCGCTCCTGCTCCTCCCGCTGCGCGCGCAGATCCACGCGCTCGAGCTCCTGCTCCACGTCGAACTTGGCCCACGCGTCGTACAACGTGTTCATCGTGGGCGCACGGAGAGCAGTGCCGTCGGTGAGCTAGCGTCGGAAGTGCCAGATCAATCAATTCATTCGCGACGGATCTAGAAGCCACACGCTACTCCGTTTCGACCAATCATATGCGTCAAGACACATATTTTTGTCAAATCATATTCGATAGTCCGTGCGGCTCCGAAGTATCAGGTATGAGAGGGGAGCTTCACCCAAGGCTACATGGTTGTCACGAACGAGTAGGTACTGTATAGGACCCGATGGTGCCTCACATTGCGACGCTCGAGTGGTGACAGCCTGGTGTCCTCCCTTGGCTTGATGTTATCGCCGCGCCGCACTCAGATGAGACCCAAGGCGCTGCAGCTGCAGGAGCTCATCGAGATCGTATCTCTGTTCGTTGGTTGAGCTAATGCAACGTTGAAGGCGGGTTCGGATAGAATTATGCTGCCCGGCGGCGAATCTATAGTCAATGGCTTCATGCAGTGCACGCTCCACAGCCGGCCCAGAGAAGTGTAGAGTCCGCTCAGTCGACGCTGGCTTGTTTAGTCCAAGCGCGTTCGCTGTCAAGAGGTGGAAGGAAGCGTGGCGCTCCGAGTTATCAGATTTGGAGCGCTCACGACAATGCCATTCACTATTCCCATAACGTGACATCTTCTCTTTTCATCCCTACAACTTCCAGGTATCTTGCTCTCAACCACGACTACAGGGAGCAACACATGACTGCGTATAGCAACAGCTTCAGGCAATACAAGCAAGCAATGGTCGGATGGCTCGAAGAGTGTGAGGAGCATCGGTGATCCGGCCGACAAGCACAACGGTACCGAACCTGGCCCATCTCCAATGTTCGTGATACAGTATGCCAAGGAACCGCGGTGAGGACTTGTGTTGATGCTCTGACAGGGCCGAGGGCTCGAAGTGGAGCAGTCGGTCGGTTGAAGTGACTTGGACAATTGCGAGGCGTCGCATCTCCTTTAGCTCGCTGCGCCTTTGCCGGCCTCCCACTGTCAACGGCGAGGAGCTGGAGAAGGTCGAGATGGTCGCCGTTGACTGCAATCATGAGGAGCAGCCGACAGACTAAACATTGCGTCAAGGCATTGTCTATGGACAAACGGTCTTGTCGAGAGCGTCTAGGCGATACCTTGGATCGAAGGCTATGCATTCTCTGTTCCCATTCTTGAAAACACGCGCCGGACCACAATACACGACCGATCAAGATGGTGGCGACTGTCCGATTCTCGAGCGCATTCGCCGCGGCGCTCGTCTTCTCAGCGCAGATGACGAGTGTGCAGGCGTCGGTGCCCAACTGGGTCTACTACAGTACCCCGTCCGACTCGGCGTGCTACCGCAAGACGGATCTGACCACCGAGTGTCCGTACGGCTACAACTTCGACAGCATCAACACTTGCTGGGCGCAGTGCCCCATCAACTACCCGGTGGAGTGCGGCATGGAGTGCATCCCTCAGAACGACGACTGCACACTCGAGGTCCTGACCAAAATCAACGCGGTCGCGACTGTCGCGGTGTGGGCGGCGACGTCGGGCGTCTGAGCAGCGCGAGCTAGGCCGTGCAGACTGGCGCCCAGTGTGCTGATCAGCTCTACACGATCGGCAACGACTTGCTCAGCTACGCGGAGGAGCTGCACGAAGATTACCTGGGTAGCACCGAGGCAGAGATCGTGTTTTTACTCGAGAAGACGGACTTCGTCGTCTACGACCCGCCAGTGGCGGAGGCCAGGGGCCTCAGCTTGCCCACACCCGCCAGCCTCGAACGGGCTGCCGAAGTCGTGTCAGCGGTCGCGTCGATCGTGCCGGCGGTCGTGACCAACGCTGACGCATTCTCGAGCGTTGATAGCCTCTTCGCGTTCATCTCATCCGAGCTGGGCCTGAGCGACTTGGTCGGCAGCCTCACGGCCGGTGACGTCTCAATGGTGACTACACTTGTCGAGTCGGACACGTCGTGCGGTCAGGAGCTCGAGACGCTCATCAACAAGATCGTGGTCATGGTGCAGGAGATCAAGAGACCGCCGCCGTCGACGTCATCCGAGAGGTCATCTCCAACTCGGACGTCTTCTTCACCGAGATCCCAGTGGTGACCAACGAGTGCGTAAGTAATTACACGGACTTGGCCGCAGCATTTGCTACCCGTGACAACATCCGCAAGTTCTTCGAGACGGTCGTTGACAACATTATCGGCACGTCTTCGAGCTCGGACGGTACCCCGCTGACCACGACCGAGTATGCGCTCGTCATCACCGACTACGTGCTCGGCATCATCTCGACCTTCGACCCGGCGGGCATCGCTGCGATGGCCGCCGAGTTCATTGAGCCTATCTGCGGTCTGACCTCTTTCATTGGTAAGATTGACGATGGCTCTCTCGAAGATGCGCTCGGGCTGACGATGAAGGGCGAGGCCTTCAGCGGCAGCTACGGCACATGGACCAAGTCGGGCGGCGGCAACGTTATCATCTACTTTGAGATCATCGACATGGAGGACGTGACCGTTGAAGTTCACTCTGGAGGCCAGGTGGCCGCCGAGGTGGACGTCGCCAGCGGGGCGAACGTCTCCTGGACGTCCAATGTGACGGCGCTGCACAAGACGCTGTACCTGGACCGCTGGCGCCCGGGTCTCCTTGGTCTGGCCGGCTTGGGCGGCAGCTCGCTCACCATGTGGGTCTTTCGCTCGTCGTCGGGCGGCCACCTAGAGCTGCATACCAAGATCAACGTCAGCTAGAGCGCTGGGCTCTAGTTCATCGCAACTGTTAAGAGAACACAGATTGGTCCGTAGATGACGACATCTGATGTCATTCACAACGCGAAGCGCCGTGTAGGTTGTCTGGTCGAGAGGGAGTGACGATCAGGTTGTCACGAGCCATATCCGCTCTCAGGGGGCCTCGTCAACGTGTAAACACGCGTGAAATCAAGTCAACAAGCTGCCGTGGCACCAAAGAATTCCATTCGTTCAGCGAGCGGGCCTTACACAGTGTCTTCGATGGAGCAAACACCACTGCCTGGGCGTGATACCGATGCCGAACGCAAGGAACTCATAAGATCAAAGGTACGCCGTCCAATTCGGCCAGTACAGCAGTCGTTGCTTTGACCAGCCTCAACGCTCCGTACAGTCGAAATATCGGGTAAGTAGTGAATATTGCAACACGTGCACTGTTTGAGGTATAAGTGCAAGCCCGCGCGGTCTTCGTCGAGAATCAAGTCCTCCGAACAGGGGCTAATCAACCATTCTGACGATTCAAGTCGCAATCCGGCGCTCTCTTCAAGTACAATGTACTGTACTGTAAGCTTATTGTTCGGTAAAGGAGGCGCGGAGTGCAAATCCTGCCGGCACGGGCCATGAAGCGTTGCTCAAAGCGTAGCCAGCGTCTTCGCAATAACTGTACAGTGCAGTTACAAGCGCTGCATGCTGAGGCGGCGAGATTGTGCGTGAGAACGTGTCCATGAGGGGCATCAACGTTTCGATTGGCGCAACAAAAAGCAAAATGCGCCCAACCGTGTAATTTCAGCCTATTACAAGGCGCTAATGCGCTCCCACGCGGATCGGGATTGGCTAAAAGTCATTATCATGGGGGGGGAGCGATCAGCGAAAAGATATGTTGCGAGCTTCCTCTGCTGACTCGATGGCTAAAGATCCCACTCTCGGGTTTCCTAATTGTCCGGCTTCTTGACCCATCACGTTGCACACCTCAAATATCATCTAATCACACATATTCGTTGTTGAAGATGAATAGAAGTATCAAATTGAAGTGTATAGCATCGTAATATAACAATTATAAGCTTAAGGAGTGAAACATCGTGGCTTGCGTGGGAGGCCACTGGCACGTCAACTCGTCCGGTCTGGATCGGTTGGCGTTTTGATGGAGACCAGACCATGTCATGCGCATTGCAACATTGCAACAGTACACACATCTTATACCATACAATACAGTAGCCACATCGAAGCACGCGCTTGCGATGGACCGGAGTCCTTTGTGACCACAATGATGTGCAGTACTGTACGGTTGCGGCGACTGCTCTCTGTTTTCACTACAGTAGCCTCGCGCTGTTTACAGTCCCGCGCTGTATGTCGCTGTGTTCGTAAGTCCGCACAGCAAACTTGCATCTCTGCTGTGCGCTCGCCGTCTCTCTGTTAACCCAGTCGCCGATCCCCATCCTCTCCGTGCTCCTTCTCCCTCTCGTTCCGTCGTACTCTCGATCTCTCTCTGCAGTACTGTACAGTACCACAGTACCCTTCCATCCGCCGTCAACCGAAGCTCATTCTACAATCTCCCTCGCGAGGTACGAGGGGATTACCCAAGGCAGTGATCCGGTCACCATGTTCGCCATCGCCAAGCGTCTGACGCTCCTTGCCGCGGCCCTTGCCGTCGGCGTCCACGCGAACGCGACCCAGGAGGTCATCCAGTCTGCTGGCACGGTTGCGCCCGCGTCGGGAAGCAGCAGCACCAGCACGACCAGCACCTCGACGATGCCGAACTGGGTGTACCTGCCGTCGACCACCGACACGGCGTGCTACCGCAAGACGCACATCATGAAGACGTGCCCGGTGGGCTACAACTCGGACAACATCGCCACGTGCTGGGCGCAGTGCCCCATCGAGTACCCGATCGAGTGCGGCATGGAGTGCATCCCGCAGAACGACGACTGCACTCTCGAGATCGTGGGCAAGGTCACGTCCGTGGCGACGGTGGCCGTCAACCTCGCCACCTCGGGCGTCTTTGGTCAGATCTCGGCCGCCTCCAAGGCTGTGCAGACCGGCGTCAAGTGCGCGCAGAAGCTGCTGTCGGTGACGCAGGAGGTCGTGAGCTACGCCGAGGAGTTGCAGGTGCAGTTCCCCAACACGACCGAGAGCCAGCTGCTCTACCTGCTCAACCACTCGGACTTTGCGCTCGTGGACGTGCCGCTCGCGGTCACCACGTGCCTGGGTCTCGAGGTCCCGAGCCAGCTCACGTGGGCCTCGGAGGTCGTCGACGTGGTCGAGAAGATCCTTGTCGAGGTCATCCAGAACGGCTCGACCGCAATTGACACGAGCAACTTCTTCAGCTATATCTCGAACGTCGGACTCGACACATCCATCACGACGGACCAGGACGCCGTCGACGCGCTGAAGGACATGATTAGCTCCGGCCAGACGTGCGGCACGCAGCTCCAGTCGGTGATCAACAAGGTGACCAAGGCCGTCACGTCGATCAAGACGGGCAATGCTGCCGCGGCGGTCTCGGACATCCGCCTGGTGCTCTCGAACTCGGACTTGTTCCTGAAGGAGATCCCGACAGTGACCAACCAGTGCATCCAGAACCTAAAGACGGACGCGTACGCGACCCGTGACACTCTGCGTGCGGCGCTTGAGGTCGTGACGGACAAGCTCATCGACTCGTCGTCAACGGACGACAAGATCCTGTCCACGGTCGAGTACATTGCCAAGGTCGCCGACCTCGGCCTCGATGTCATCGCCATGTTCGACCCCACGGGCATCGCCAACATGTTCAGCGAGTTCATCCAGCCCATCTGCGGCCCCACCGCGTTCATCGGCGACGTGGACGACGGCTCGCTGGCTGACGCTCTGGCGCTCAAGGTGATGGGCAACGCCTTCACCGGCAGCTACGGCACGTGGGCCCAGTCGGGCGACGGCGTCGTGATCATCATCTTCGAGAGCATGGACAACAAGGACGTGACGGTCAACATCCACTCGGGCGGCCAGCAGATCAAGCAGGTCAAGGTCGCCAAAGGCACCAACGTGACATGGACGTCGACCGTGGCGGAGCTGCAGGACAAGACGCTGTACCTGGACCGCTGGCGCCCGGGTCTTCTCGGCATCCCGGGCACGGGCGGCGGCTCGCTCAACATGTGGATCCCGCGCTCGTCGGCCGGCGGCCACCTCGAGCTCCACGCCAAGCTCAACATCAGCTAGAGCAGCTGCAGCACTGCACGAAGGTGCTTTACACGGTGGCGAGCGGCGGGCAAGAAGGGATTGAACTTCTAAGCTTAGGTGTGCGTCGTGTTCTGGCCGGACAGCCACCGGTAATGGGTCGACCCACAGTCATTGAAACGATGTCAATGTGGATCGTGACTGTAAGGTTATTGCCTCCTCGTGGAGCCGTGACACACAGAATACTGGTGCAAGGTGTGCTGGTATACGTTCAAGCAGTCGGCACTGATGCGATTGACGCGCAATTGGCACCGCTTTTCACTCAGTGGGGCAGTGTTTGGTGAAAATGGATTTTAGTTTTTATTGATTTCCATAATCCAGTTAAATTGTCTGAGAAATAAAGGGCCGTCCATCAGCTTATGAACCTTGAAGTGGTCGGGTGGAAGTGCAACATGGCATGCGGACCTCGAAGCGGTCCAGACATCATTTAGGCTCATTTCCCGCTTCAACCACGCTTCACATATGCCGATTAGGTCGGCCCAAACTTACCGGCTTCGCGCGAGGGACCTAGTAGCGGCGTGGTGCGCCAGCTTCGCTCCAGCGACAGCGATCGACCGCGCTTAGTCAACCTCACTTCTTCTTTTGCTACGCGCTACTCACTCGCTATGGACACCACCACCAACTCGACCAACAAGGAGCTCAGCACGGTCATCTTCTCGCCGGCTGAAAACGACTTCTGGCGCTGCAGGATCTGCACAAAGTTTCGTCGTCAGCAGCCTGGGAAGGGCTATACGAATCTAGCCGACCACCTCCTGCGCAGCCACACAGCCGAGACGGTCGCTGACGCGTTCCAGCAGATCACCGAGTTCGGGCCGGAGCGATCCCTCGTCGTCGATATAGATCCTGCGACACAAGGCGTCCATGATTGGATTAAGTGGATCATGATGGAGAACCACCCGCTCAGCTTCTGCGAAAGCAAGTACGCCCGCCGAAACACCAATCTGCCTTCGACAACGGCTAGGACGCTCAAAGACCAGATGCACATGCTGTCCGGCGCTATGGAGGAGAAGATCTCGGCGCAGCTCCGCGACCAGCATATTGGCCTCATGTTCGATGGGTGGACTGAGAACGGCTACCATTTTGTCGCTATGTTTGCTGTCACACCGCCGCAAGACCCCTCCGGTGCCCCCTCTCCACGTCAACGTTATCTATTGTCGTTCGAGCCATTGGCCTCGCCGGACTTCAAAGCCAACGCCATGATCGAGCACTTTGACACGGTGCTGGACCGCTACGGCATCGGGATGGATTAGTTGTGCTGCTTCATTGGCGACAACGCAAGTTTGAATAACGCCATTAGGCGGCGTCTAAACATTTCGCTTATTGGTTGCGCTAGCCACCGACTGCATCTCGCTCTGGAGACTCATTTGGCTCCGTTCAAACTGTTACTCGACAAGGTGGCGTCCGTCATGAAGTATCTCCGCCATTTCAAGCAGCGGACGGCGCTAAAAGATGTCGACTCGCTCATGCCGGTACTCAGCAACTACACAAGGTGGTCGAGCGTGTTTCTGATGGTTCGTCGCTATTTGGACCTTTGTCCTTATTTCGACGAGGAAGATGATGAATTGGTTCCGCTATTGCTCTCCCCTGAGGGGCAACAACAACTGCGCGCTGTCTTAGAGAATCTCAAGAAGTTAGAGTCGGTCAGCAAGAAACTGCAGTTTTCAAACCACGTCACTCTGCGTCATGCTCGTATTCTCTTCGATGGATTAATCGACGAGTTCCCCGAACGTGCAAGCGACACCTGGCCCCGGATGCCAAAGTCGTCTCGTTTCCTCATTTCGAAAACGATATTGTTGAAGTGCTTAGCGGGCGTGAAGATGACCTGTTGACGTCCGAGAAGAGTGCCCTCGTCTCATTTGTCAAGCCGACCTGCGCCAGCGACAGCGACAGCGAGTCAGACGAAGAATTGGGGTACGCTGACTCACTTTTTGCCTCAGAGGCGTACAAGGCGAGCGAGTAAAAGTACCTCGACCTGAACTGGATTCCGCTACGTCGAACGACGTGGAGCGCCTATTTTCGCAGGATGGGCTCGTATACTCTGATCGGCGTCAAGCCATGCATCCAGACTCGCTTTAGCTCCTGCTCTTCCTACGCGTCAACCGTCAGCTGTGGGACGTCACGACAGTCGCGAAAATTTTGACCCGGCAAATCAGCTCACCATCACGAAAGCGGAAGGCAGACAACGCGATGTCGCCGGACATGTGATAATCGAGCGCGGAGTAGGCTAGACGTAGCCGTGGCGAACAAGAACCTATGCAGCTCACAGCACGATGTGCTGCTGGTCATGGACGACCACCTGCATAAGACCAAAAACTGCCTTTGATGCTGATGCTGGTAAGGGGAAATAACTATGGATAATAGTGCCGTAAACGGGATATGGATTTTTTAGTTCGCCCATCCCTGGAAACTGTACGGCACCGAACACTGCAGTGGGGTATGACAGCAAGCTCGCACTGAAAGTAGTCAAGACACGCACACAGGGCTCGTCTGTTGTACAGCACTGCTCCATTTGCTCGCGAGCTACAAAGGATTAGGAGCGCGGATCACGTTGACGGGACAGCGAGCGTACTGACCGTGAAAACTATTCTGTTCAATATACAACGCCGTGCCCGCATGGAGAAGCTTTGGATTCTAGTAGTTTCTGTAAGGTAAATGCGAAGGCTAGGCTGTACGTACCGTACAATATTGTTAGTATAGAGGAGACTGTAACGATGAACTTGGCTGTGCCCGCGGCGTGTTCCGTCTCAATGTGATAATACTGTTAAGTTTGAGTAAGGGTAAAAGGCGTCTTATAATAGGAGTGTAGGCCGCAATGCATGCGAAGGCAGGAAATCGTACATACCCAAAACTGGCGAGGAAAATGTCGCGCCACAAGATTGAGCAACTCCGCTACATTCCAGTAGTTTTCTGCTCTCGGTGCTTTGAAACGCTTTGTTTTGCGTCATGCGTGTAAGCTGCTGTACACATTAGCGCCGCGACAGTAATGGTACCGTAAAGCGACGCTTGTTCGTGCAACATCCACGCTCAACGTATAGAATGCTAGAGGGCATTACGTTATTTTAGCAAGGATATTTAAAAGAAAAGTATCAGTGTAATGCAATACAAGATCGTTCGTAGAAAGATAAATAATAATATTGTTTCGAGGTGTGACGTCGTAAAATAATATACTCGGGCCGACAAAGACATACATCACGTTAGTCATTGATTGTTATCGATCTATACATTATAACAGGTGAACATTGTATAGAAGTTCATGTCACGATAAGTCAAATATCTCAGATATAATCTTCTGTAGGATTTTTCAGCGCAATCAGACCACTCGATCCGATCCCCCTAACTACTCTGGATAGAATCCAGAGAACTGATTTATGGCGAGATCTTAGTTTTTTTTATTGAAGACTGCATCCTTCATTTTAGTAATCGCGCCTTTCCAACAACTGGGGAACTGGGAACCAGCTGGCAAGTTCGCCATGTAGTATCATGTCAGTACAAACTCACAAATGAATGGCGTCTTCAAGTTCCCAACCGCCGCCACACACTTCGTTGCGATGGGTGATCAATCGCGGCATCAAATCTCATTTGCCATCTTAACCCAGCGTGACACGGTGCATTATCACCTTCCCGCTCCCCAGCTGGTCGCGAATAACAAGTTGGCGGCGGCAACTGGTTCGGCGAGTACAGTACAGTCGCCGTCTCGCTCCAGTCCACTGGACTGACTCCAGAATAAACTCGCGCGGAGCTAACGGCCGCTTGGCGGGTGCAAACTACTGCATGCTGCTACCGTCTCTGTAATAGATCATGAGTCATGGCGGCCGTCCAGCAACCCGAGCCGGGGCGCTGGTTCTGATCTCATCGACGTACAACAGTGTAGGTACTCATCCCATCGCCACGGATGACCGCCACTGCTGCAGTGCAAGTTGCGGTGCATGGCAGCGCGAGGAACTGTATGTGCGTTGCTTTGCGTCTGCTTCCTCGCGACTCGCCGCAGCTGCCACGGCCTGATCACTCTCCAATTCGACGACTGTCGCCAACTCCTGCAAGAATCGGTTGCTGCTACCTGTCATATTCGTTGACAGTTTTAGAACAGTTGATACAACGATGGTTGGCATTCGGTTCCGTGTCGTGGCGGTCGCTGTCTTCGGCGCGCTCGCCACGGTGAGCGCCACGAGCAAGGCCAACCTCGGATCAGGCGATGCGTCGACTGTCGGCACGGTTGCACCAGTGGAGGACCTGTTGTCGGCATCTGGGAGCTACGACCAGGACGCGTGGGCCGCGGACGCCTCACAGACGTCGGTGGACCAGACAGCCGCGACGGAGGCTCCCACCGAGACCCCGACGATGGCGGTCGTCGATACCACTAACGCGCCTACGGAGACCCCGACAGCGACGCCGGAGCTGGATCTGTCCGACGTGGTTGCCACCACCGACGCCCCGACCGAAGCTCCGACCGAAGCTCCGACCGAAGCTCCGACCCCAACGGAAGCTCCGACTGAGACGCCTACGCCGTCGGTGGTGGCGGTCGTTGACGAAACGACCTCAGCTTTGACCGCCGCTAGCACTGCCAACTCCATTTCCTCGGACGACAGCACCCCCGTGCCCAACTGGGTGGGTCCTACTATCGGCGACGCCAGCGACTCAAGCTGCTACCGCGAGACCCACTCCATGGGGACGTCCTGCCCGCTCGGGTACTCGCACGACTCGGGCACTTGCTGGGCCCAGTGCCCGCTCGCGTATCCGGTCGAGTGTGGCATGGAGTGCATCCCGCAGAACGACGACTGCCTGCTCGAGGTTTTGAGCAAGATCGAGTCGGTGGCCACGGTGACGCTCAACGCCGCGACTGCGGGCGTGTTCGGCGAGATCTCGGCGGCCTCCAAGGCGGTGCAGCTTGGCGTGTCGTGCGGCAAACAGCTCTTCACGGTCGCCAAGGCGATTACCAAGTACATGCGCTCGATGCAGTCGGCCGCAGGGTCGGATGAGGCCGAGATCATCGCGACGCTGTCGCAGGCGGACGTTGTGCTTGTCGACCTGCCTGTCGCGGTCGCCACGTGCTTGGGGCTGACGGTGCCTACGGGCAAAACGGACACGGCCAAGTCGATCGTGAACGGCGTCGAAGAGATCGTCAAGGTGGTCGTGGAGAGCGACGGCGACATCATCGGTTCGGCTGAGTCGTTCATCTTGGCGATCAGCAACGTCACCGCGGGCGCGTCCGTGTCCAGTCTGAACAGCGAAAATGTCGCCACTCTCCAGAAGCTGATCGACTCTGGCTCGGACTGCGGCGCCAACCTCAAGACGCTGTCGGACAAGGCCGTCATCGCTGTGGCGCAGCTGCGAAACGCGACGCCCGACATCTCGACGGAGGACTTGCGTGCGGCGGTGAGCACCTCGGATCTCGTGCTCACGCAGATCCCGACGGTCACGAACGACTGCATGGGCGAGCTTCTTGAGACGGTGACGACCGAGATAGCTTACGAGACGCGTGACACGATCCGCAAGACCTTCGGCGTCATTCTCGAGCAGCTTATCACGACGGGCACGACGGACGGAGGCTCGTCCGAGTCCACGCTCGAGTACCTGGCCGACATTGCCGACATGGGGCTTGGCGTCATCTCGACATTCGACCCCACGGGCATCGCCGCCATGGTCGCCGAGTTCATCCAGCCCACCTGCGGCCCGACCTCGTTCCTCGGCGAGATCGATGACGGCACGCTGGCGGACGCGCTCGGCTTGACAACCATCGACGACGCCTTCAACGGCAGCTACGGCACGTGGACCATGGTCGGCGACGGCGTCGTGACCATCATCTTCGAGAGCACCGACACGGAGGACGTGACGGTCGAGATCCACTCTGGCGGCGACACCGTCGACGAGGTCGACGTCGCCAGCGGCGAGACGGTCACGTGGAGTTCCGCCGTGTCGGCGCTGCAGGACAAGACGCTGTACCTGGACCGCTGGCGCCCGGGTCTCCTCGGTCTGCCCGGATCAGGCGGCGGCTCGCTGCTCATGTGGATCCCGCACTCGTCCGCGGGCGGCCACATCGAGCTTCACGCCAAGATCAACGTGAGCTAGGCGTTCTGGTGGATGCGCCGAGCGTCTGTGTAGTATACTGCACGTGCCAGCTGGCCAGCGCAGTAGTTTCGCTCGCTTGTTGCGCTGCGTCGGCGCTATTTTCATGTTTCCCAAGCGTAAACGCGCAAAATATAGATCAACAGTGACGCATCGTCTATCATCAATCGAGCACTTGGTGGCTCCCCACTGGTATGAAGCCTCGGAGATCGGTCATGCTCTCGTGCTCCCTCATTGGATAGAGATAAATGGGCTGCGTGGCGAGTCGACCGGCGAACGGGACGACCGCAAGCTCTGGATCCTTCCAGGTGCCGCCAGTAACAACGCGGTTGGAAAGCACACAAGAATCGGGCGGTCGAGCAAAGCCGAGCGTCAATGATAATGCCAGAAACACGGCCGAGTCCTCGCTGCTTGCCCTGGCAATGAACGCCTCGATGAGTGGAACGCAGCTGTCCGGACCCGTACAAGCTGGTGATAAGGGGGCAGCTCCAGACCCGGCAGGCCCAACGCCAGGCACAGTTATACTCCGAGCAAGGCAGCCCTTTGATCGTGGCAACGACCACCAGCTGGACGAGGTGACGTCGAACAGTATCCTGGCGGACGTGGCCTACTCGATGCGCGATCAAACCAAGTCCAGCTCTGTGGCTGCAACCCCGCAGACGCACCTGCTTGCTGTGAAGAAGATGCAGCCGCCAGCAATGGGACATTCGAACGCGGCCTTCCTCGCTCCAATCACTGGCTCGCAGACCGGTGGCGACAGCGTTCGAGAGCGAACTGAGAATGCGACGCCTATGTCCATCCCCATGGGCGCTCCGATGGATCCTCGAGGGGCTGCAAACGTCGCTGGTATCCCGCGAAACGAGCTTCTAGCTGTCCCACACGACACTGGTACTGGCAGAGGGATCCCGTTCCCTGGGTACGAACTACCGCCGCGTGGTCGTGGCGGCATCGGCGTTGGACGCGGTCAGCCGCCGGCTGGAATGCCCGCCTTCCACGGCCCGCCAGTCCTGGTTCCCGACGGTACGGCTGGTCGAGGGTTTCCGGTAGCATTCGCCGGTGACGGTCGTGGGCACCCTCTGCGCGTGATGATCCCGCCCATCAACCAGCCAGGAAGGAATTTTGCCCGACAAGGGTTTCCGAACGCGCATGAGCCGTCAGCCAACCCATCGGTTAGTAGTAGTTCATGCGGTGTTGATAAGCGGAGGGACAGCAACTCCAGCGACAATGACGGCGCCGACGTCGACGACGATGACGACGATGATCTCGTTGATGCGGACGATGAAGTCGGCGACTGGGACTTGGAGGACGAAGCAGACGCGAGCAAAGCCGTCATTGACACCGCTAGCGGTGGCTCCAAGGAAGCAGCCAAGTCTCCGCAGTTCGAACAAACAGCGACAGAAGTCGGCCACAGCGACGGAAGCGGTGACAGGGACTCGGCGCCAAAGCACGCCGTATCAGCTCATGCAGCGCCGGTCTCATCTCCCGCAGGTTCTCCACCACCGAAGACAGACCCGCCACCACAGCATCCCGCACGAGGCAAATTCCGACCTGCCTTTGAGATGCCCGACGAGTTTCAGGCTGTGGAGTCGGATGGCGGCGGCAGCAGCGACAGCGACGTCGAGGATGACAACAGCGACGGGAGCTCCGCCGAGGCCGTGCATGACTGGCTGGACAACGACGCGCCGTTGCCAGTATTACAGCCAAACGCTCAGTTGAGAGAAAACACGTCACTGAGATCGTCGAGATCGGTCTCTGCTGACCGAATGAACGCACTCACCTCGCCGTTGGCAAAGCCCTCGAGTGCTCAAGCGTTATCGAGCAGCCAGCGAATCCCGACCGCCGTGCTAAAACAGCCACCACCGCACCCTGGTGGCCCGATCTCGGCCGGCTTCGTGGCATTCGGTGGGCCACAACCTCCAGTCCACCTCCCACCTGGTGCCCAAGTGCGGCTGTCACCTACAAGGAGCCCAATGGCCGCAGGTATGACGCTCACACCCGGCGGACCCTCATCACCGATCAAACAACCGTCGTATCGTAGCACCATCATGAGTAATGTTGCGCCGGCGGTCGTCCCGATGGCCATGATGGGCGCTGGGGGAGCTGGGACGTCTCCTGTGAAGGCAACAACACCTTCCGCGGCGGCGTCACCGTCATCGCCCACGCCCGGGTCCGGTCAAGCAGCCGTGATTCGGGACACCACGGTCGTTAAGAAAAAGAAGGCCGAGCTGCCGCAGTACAACCTGCCGCATCCGGTGCCCAAGTTCGGCGACTGGCTCAACTCGCGCACGATGATCAACAACTACATCATCCTCGAGACGCTCGGCGCTGGGAGCTACGCCGAGGTGAAGCTGTGCAAGGAGAAGCTGTCGGGCAAGCTGTTCGCGATGAAGTTCATCAGCCGCGACATCATGAAGAAGGACAAGCTCGGCAGGCAGAGCAAGCTGGACGACATCAAGCGCGAGATCGCCATCATGAAGAAGCTGCACCACCCGAACGTGCTGCGTCTGTACGAGGTGATGGACGACCCGAAGATGAACAAGCTCTTCCTGGTGCTCGAGTACATGAAGAACGGCGACTTGTTGAGCCACCAGAAGAAGAAGCACCCCCACGGCGCGCTCGAGAGCTTCCACGACCGCGACCTGCACTGCATCTTCCTCCAAGTCATCCTGGGGCTCGCGTATCTGCACGAGCAGAAGATCGTGCACGGCGACATCAAGCCGCAGAACCTGCTCGTCAGCGACAAGGACATCGTCAAGATCGCCGACTTTGGCATCTCGCAGTCGCTGTACGGCAGCAAGCAGAAGATCCTCGACACGGCCGGCACGCCCGCCTTTATGTCGCCCGAGATGTGCTCCGGCGAGGAGTACTCCGGGCAGCTCGCCGACATCTGGGCGGTCGGCGCGACCTTCTTCATGCTCAAGTTCGGCCAGCCGCCGTTCATGGCCAAATCGGCCATGCAGGTCTTTGACAAGATCCAGAACGACCCGCTCGCGTTCCCGGCGCCCATCGACCCCTCACTGCAGCACTTGCTCACTGGGATGCTCAAGAAGAGTCCACAGAAGCGCATGACGCTGCTTGAAGTCATGACGCACCCTTGGGTGACCATGGACGAAGGCCCCGCGCTGTCGGCGTCCTCGCCGGCGCACCTGACACCGACGCCGTTGCTTTCCGTGTCGAAGGAAGAGATTGACCACGCTGTCGGCGGGCACGACCGCTTCGCTCTGATAGTGAACACTCGCGCGCAAATGATGAAGCGTCTGCACCAGGCACGGCTGGAGGTTCTTGAGCGCCACCGAAGACAGCAGCACGCTATGCCCGGCGTGCCAGCCGCCAGTAGCGCTTCTGCGGGCCGATCCACCACGCCAACACAAGGAAGTGGTGCAATTCGAGCTCTTGACATGCTCGCCGTCGCTACCGAGACGCAGCTTCGTCAACGCGTGACGCCAACGAAGTCGACTGCGAAGCCAAAGAGCAACAAGATCCTTGCGGCCACGTCGGACGCAGCGCCGCCGATGATGCAGGGAGAGGCTGAGCGCCAGATGCTTACTAGCGAAGAGATCGAGTATCGCGCGCAACTCTTTTCGCGGAAGAAGCCGAGCAACAGCAAGAACATGATGGAGATGCCCAAAGCCAAGGCGGAATTGGGGGCGTCCGAGCACGCCACAGTGCACGACCAATCGATCGAGAGCGACGCTGACGAGAACTTCTCGAGCGACGACGACGACGTCGCGGTCTCTCAGTCCCCACAACTGCTTGACGAGCTGCTGCTAACCACGCTATCGATGCCCCCACTGACGCGGCATGGTGGTGGGAAGGGGCATGAGACGCATTCGCACTCTGGCCACGGCCACTCGTTGAACAATAGCAGCAGCCTCGTCATGGCGGCATCGTTCGCGAACAGCAGCGACGAGCAGGCGTATCGTGGAGAGAACCGGACGCTCGGCCTGCAGTACGGGGTATCTTCGCTTCAAGGGCGTCGCAACACGCAGGAGGATCGATGGGCTGTGCTGCCAGCCATTGATAGCCAAGTGCCGTGCGATTTGGAAGGCGCTGCCTACGTCGGCTTGTACGACGGCCACGGGGGAGAGGAATGCGCCAATATTCTTCACGACCAGTTGCATTCCTGGATCTTTAAAGGCTTCGACGACAATGGCGGCCACTTCGAAGACGTGCTGGAGAGCTGCTACCTGGAACTCGACTCGTTCGTGTGCGACTATCTGCTGCAGAAGGGCGACCTCAGTGGATCGACCGCCACCAGCGTTATCCTGACGCGGAGAAGCAGCGGCAACGATACCGATGGTAATCATCGGATCCAAATGTCCGTTGCGCACGTCGGCGATTGCCGACTCGTGCTAGTGCGTCGCAGTGGCGAAGTCGTGAACATCACCAAGGACCACCGCCTCGAGTTGGCCGCCGAGCGCGAGCGCATCCTGCAACTCGGCGGTCGCGTCGTGAACAACCGCGTGAACGGCGTCATGGCCATCACGAGAGCGTTCGGCGACCTCGAGTTCAAGGGTCTGCTTGATCGGCGAGGCAACGACTCGTCGACGTTCTCCCTCGGCGTCGCGCCGAGCCTCCAGCAGCAGCAGAACCCGTTTGCGAAGGAAGAGGAGAAGACGCCGGCCCTGCTGACCGCGCGGCCAGACATCTACACCGTCGAGCTGGACCCGGCCGCGGACGAGTGCCTCGTGCTCGCGTGCGACGGGCTCTGGGACGTCATGACGAGCGAAGAGGCGGCCGAGGTCGTGCGCGAACGCGTCCGCCTGCACGGCAACGTGCAGCTCGCGGCCAAGGAGCTCGCGCAAGAAGCCATCCGCCGCTACTCGAACGACAACATCACCGTCATCGTCGTCACGCTCAACGCGCCGTGACCGCTGTGAATAAAAGCAAGCAACGTGTCCGACCAGCGAAACACGAGCTTCAACATGTGACAAGCTCCGGTTTTTCCCGCCAAAACCTCTTATTCTGGGCATTCTTGACAGCGAATGTAAACCAAAATAACTTGTTTTGGGTAAAACGCGCCCAAAAGAAGCGACGAAATGGCGCCAAGAGCCACGCCACAACCCAATCGAGACGAAATGCAGGTGTACGAGGCGCTGGCGAAGTACCGGCGGGCGGCGGACGGCGAGGGCGGCGCCGTGGCGCGTGCTGCCATCTCCACGTTCAGCGAGCGCGCGTTCCATCTCGGCAAGTACGCGGACGGCAGCCTGCTGCGTCTGCGCGGCGTGGTCCGCGACGTGCAGGACCCGGAGCTCGTGGTGCTCGCGTCTGGCGAGGAGGCCGACGCGGCGGCTGGGGGCAACTTTGGGGACAGCAAGCTGCGAGAGAAGATCGTCGAGCGCGTCCCGTTGAAGGTCGCGCTCTTCCCTTTTGTGTCGCCGTGGGCCACGCGCGCGTACGAAGCGGCTGAAGGGCAGCGCAGAAAGACAAATGGAAGTGATCGCGCGGCGGACATTGATGTCACGGTTAGCAAGGGCACTAAGCGAACGAACGAAGTGGTTAGTAGCAGCTTTGAGGCCTCCGACGACGCTCCTAAGGCTGAAGGAACCGACTCACAGAGCAAGAAGACGAAGGCGACGACACCTGGCGACGGCGAGGCCAAAGAGGCGGGTGCGTTCGGTGCCCAGACCATCAGCATGTATGTCTACGACGGCCAGTACCCGGACGTCGCACTGGACGCGTTCCGAGTCAACGAGGCCTTTGAGTTCGTTGGGATCCTGGATCTCATGGTGCTGGGATCCGAGGATCGGCCCGCGACCGACGCGCTGTCTGTTCGAGAGCTCCAAGAGCTGCAGATCTCGGACTGTCTGGGTGAAATTCAGCGCAAGACGCAATCAGGCGTCGTTCTCCACTGCTGCGACGTGACCAGCCTCGATAACATCCACCACGTGCGTCCGAATGAGTCGATCGAGACGTACAAGAGCCTCTCCAACAGCAACGAAGCTCGGAGCGAGTTTTGCGCCAAGGAGTGGCAGGCAGCAGGCCATTCCATTGGCATTGATGCTATCCGCGAGCAGCTGATCGGGTACCTTTCAACTGCGCTTACTGGCGACGCCGTCGCCGCAGAGTACTTGCTCCTGTGTCTGCTATCGCAAGTGTACGCCCGGGCCGACCCAACCACGCCGCTTGGGAATCTTTCGATGAACTTGGTGCTTGACAGCGCCATCGAGGGAGCTGCCAAGGGCAAAGTGGTGGAGGATCTGCTCTCAACGCTTCGATCAGTGGTCCCAATGGTGGTCACAGTCAACTTGTCGCTTCAGAGCCTGAATGAGACCAAGTTTGCGCCTCACAAGAACTACGAGCAGGACGTGCTGGTTGGTGGCGCGCTGCAAGTCGCGAACGGAACGGTGATGGTGGTTGATGAGACGGCGCTCTCCGCGGGGCAACTGACCGAGCAGGGCGTCAAGAACATGGACGCGCTGCAGTCACTCGTGGGCAAGATGCTGCTGCCGTACGACTTCCAGTACTACAGCATGAACTTCCCACAGGACGTCGCGATCGTCACGATCTCGGAAGCGAAAAGCATCTTGCCCGTTACGGTCAGCATCCCGGTGCGCGCTGAGCAAGCAGCCGAGGCTGCAGCCACTACGCCGGCGGAGTCGCTGCTGGATTGCTTCCGCGTGTACCTCAGCGTGCTCCGGTCGTTCTCCGTCTCGATTGGCAACGAGGAGGCGGAGATGGCCGAGAAGCACTACGTGGATCGCAGGAAGGCCAAGGAGAACGTCCAGGTAAGATGTGGGACATGGTTGAAAGGAGTGGTGCTTCTTTACAATGACTTACATATGCTCTTCGTTCACTGTGACTACTCCAGCCCGAAGATTTGCACCGGTGGCTGCGTGTTGCGCGACTCGTGGCGCTCAGCCGCGGCGAAGAGCGCGTCTCCGGCGTCTCGTGGCAGCAAATGCTCGACTTAGAGTCCAAGCGGACGGCACGGTCGAAACCCAACTGAGTTTGACCTCACCTTTCGGCCACGTCACGATGGATAACAGTTGCGTTTTCGCTCCAGCCGTCGATGGAGATGAAGCGATTGCAAAACGAGCGTGCGAGTCAATGGAAAAGGGTGTCGTATGATACACTTGTCCTGCCTACTGCTAGGTGGTACATCCTGCAGGAGAACCATTGCCGTGTTATCCGTTGCTCGGGGCCCACTTCTGGATGATGACGACCGAGAAGTCTCGCTCTGCAGAGCACAACGCAAAGAGCCATTAGCTCCCATTCTGTCTGCTAGACCCTGCAAGAGACAGTCACCTACCGTGGGCGATCAGGAGCTCGAGCTTCTTGACCCGGATGCGCATGTACTGCAGGTCGTTCTTGGGGTTCAGGTCGCGCACGACGCCTCGCGCCTTGGTCGTGAGCTCCTTCATGTACTGCGCGTACTTCTCGGCCTCGGCCACCGGCATCGTGGGGTGGCGGCGCAGCACGTTGCCGCCGCGGTCCGCGATCACGTAGCCCTCCACGCCCTTGTGGTTCTTGATGCGCTCGAGTGTCTCCTCCACCTCGGACATGCTGCTCCTGGATCAATGTATCCGTGCTCAGGGCGGCGAGTGGTGAGTCTACAAGTGCACAGGGAAGCGAGCCGCAAGGGTCACGGTCAAGATCGGAGCGCCACCGGCAACGGTCGCGATCCTCCTCCAAGCGTCGTAAGGCACAGCTGTGTGCTATTTCTCAGGGTTCAAGCGGTCAATCCACTGCCTATCATGCGTTAGCCTCGCTCCTGCTGCTGCTATTGCTGCTGCTGCCGCCGGTCCTGGGCTTGGCGACGATGTAGTAGGTCGTGCCGAAGTGGAAGCGGCGCACGGTCTCTACCTCGAGCCCGGCCTGCTCCACGAGCCCGAGGATGTCGCGGTTCCAGTGGCAGCCCCACTTCTGCGCGTGTGCGCCGGCGAACTTGTCGAGCACGGTCGAGAGCCACGCGTAGCTGCTGCGGCCGTGCTCAAGCAGCAGGATGCGCCCGCCGCGCTTGCACACGCGCTGCATCTCCCACAGTGTCTCGACCGGCTCGTCCATGCTGCAGAGGCCGAACGTGTCGACCACTGAGTCGAACGACTGCTCGGGGAACTGCAGTTCACTCGCGCTCATGACGCGCAGCTCGACAGCGCGCTCCGGGTTCTTGGCGCGCGCCTGGGCCAGCATGCCGTCGCTAAAGTCCGTCAGCGTCAGCTGCACGCCCTGCGGGTAGTGCGCGAGGTTGCGACCCGTGCCCGCGGCTACCTCGAGCACCTTGCCTCGCGCCTGGCGCAGCAGGAGGCGCCGCATGAGCGAGATGCCCATCAGGGTCTCGTCCCAGCCCACGTCGCGGTCGTACTGCGGCGCGTTCGCGTCGAAGACCTGCAGCCGCCGCGCGTCCGTCACCTCGGGCGCGCCCGCGACCTGCTTGGGCTCGTAGAACGTCAGGTACGCGCCCAGCGTCGCCGCCCCATACACCGCCGCGCCGCCCAGCAGCACGCCCGGCCGCTTCCACACGGGCGCCATTGGTCTCGATCCGCGCGTCACTTAGTGATGATGGGTGCGTGCGGGAAAATGGGTCACGTTAAACACAATAACGGGGGATGATGGGTGGATACCAGCACAAAAAATAATCAATTATTGCTATACTTGTATACTATTTCATGCGAAGTGTAAATTTTTCAATTATGTTATGCGGAATATTGAATTATTTGTGGTATATCTTTGACAAAATAGTAAATATTTTTGCACTATCGTCACAATTGGCTGCATATCCAAAATGGGCAAGGTGGCGACAACGAGGTCAACGACGGCCGGGGCGCTGGCGGCGGCGCTGGCGGTGGGGCTGGCGCTGCGCATGGCGCTGTACGCGGTCCCCGGGCTGCACGAGGCGCTGGCGGCGCGGCCGGAGCTGGTGACACCCGTGTCCTCGCTGCGTCGCGTGCGCGAAAGCGTCTTCCTCTTCGAGCGCGCGGGCTCGCCCTACGCGGGCGACGTGTTCCACCAGCCCGTGCTCGTGTTCGCGCTCTTCTACCCGCTCTTCGCGGCATTCCCGGCTTGGCTCCAGTACGAAGCAGCCTGCGCGCTCTTCATGGCGGTGGACGCCGCGATCGCGCTGGGATTCGCGCGGCTGTGCCGACGGACGCTCGAGACGGAGGAGGGCCGCGTGCCCAGGCACAAGGGACAGGAGATCTGGCTGCACCGAGTGCCCGTGTCCCCGCTGCTCAAGCCAGACGTGTTGCCTGCGGCCGTAGCGTTCATGTGCGTGTCGGAGAGAGCTGTGGTGGACGCGTCAAGAGCGTAGAACGCTGATCGTGCTGACCTGTTTCTTGGTGGCTTAGATACCTGTGCAACCCGTACACGCTTGCGTCCAGTGTGGCCATGTCCACCGTGTCGCTGACGCACTTGGCGGTCATCTACTCCCTCGTCTTCGCCGCGGAAGGTGGGGACAGTGGCCGCCATACTATGCTCGAGTAAAACCCCGTCGGGCTGATGGTTGTGCTGCTGTCTGTGACGCACAACAGGAGCGGTCGTGGCGTCGAGTCTCTGCGTGGCCGTGGGCGCGTACCTGTCCGTCTACCCGCTGGTTCTACTGGTGCCGATAGTGCTTTTACTGAGCTCGAACCAACGCGCCAAGGTACTTTGGACTGTGTGTGTCTGGCTGTGTGTCCGTCGAGTTAAGACTCACTCTAGCTTGAATGCGTGACAGGACAAGGAAGAAGACGGGAAGCTCAAGGCACCCAGCGTCGTGCTCGTGCTCCAGTGCGTGCTGTCGACGGGCATCTGGCTCGGATGTTTGCTCTTCATGTCGTACTCGGTCGCCGGCGGATGGGGTTTCTTCGAGGTGCGAGCAGCCTGGCAGCATCGGCACCCGTCTCGTTGTACTGATGTCTGATCTGTGTGTTCTCCCTCATACAGAGCACGTACCTCTGGGTGGCGCGGTACTCGGACTTGACGCCGAACGTCGGCATCTTCTGGTACTTCTTTATGGAGGTCTTCGACCGCTTCATCCCGTACTTCCTCTTCGTCATGCACATTCACCCGTGCATCTACGTCGTGCCGATCTTCCTGCGGATGGCGTACGTCATCGTTTTCCTTTGGGATATCAACAGTCGGTTGCCTGCTAATCCGTTGACGTGTTGTATGGATCTCACCATGTACAACAGCAACCGCCCTCAAGCGTACGCGTGCGTGTTGATCGGCATCTTCACGCTCTTCCAGGCGTATCCGTGCTTTGGCGACTTCAGCTTCTTCCTCACGATGATGGTGCTTCACCCCAAGGCCATCATGCGTACGTACTTGTGTGTTGTGCCCTCATACATCGACCCCGCTTGATGCTATGCTAACGTTCGGCGCCGTGATGTTGCTGCCCCCTTCAGTGATCGAGAAACGCTACGTCTACGCCCTTGGGCTCGCCGTCGCGACTTGCATGCTGCCGGTTATGTGGTTCCTGTGGCTGTTCCCGGCGTCGGGCAACGCCAACTTCTTCTACAACCAGACGCTCGTGTACCAGATCTTCAACTCGCAGCTGATCAACGCGTTCGTCGGCGCGTCCATGAAGCGGGACAAGGATCTGCAAAAGTACCGGAAACGCAGTTCAGAGCAGGCCCCCGAGTGAACGAGTCACTCAGTCAGACGCAGTCGCGATATGGAGAATGACGCGAGCCGTCAACACGATGGACTCATTCATCAACTTACCCCCTTTCTGCTTGTTGCAATCGTCTTCCTGGTAACGGCCAGGCGGTCGCTGCTATCGCTTCGCCTTGACGATCGACGGCAACGCCTTGAACGGGAAGATGCCGGCCGCCTCCGAGGTGCGAATCGAAACGGGTTCGTTGAAGATATGGATTGTTCCAGGTGGCGGAATTGGAAACTCGCGCATGTACTTGACGCGAGGCAGCGCCGGAGACCCGCCCTGCACGAAATCACCAAGCAACTGAGCACGGGACAGGAGGCGTATAGGTCGTCTGCAACCGATCGCGGCAACATACCGTGCTCTCCACTGCGGTGTCGTGCTCCATTGACTCTGCGATCGCGGCTTCTTCCAGCTCGGTGAGGTTGAATCGATTCCGGGACTGCTTTGACGCCGGCGGACGGCGCTCTTGTGCTGGAGTTCGAGTTCGCAGCGAGTACAGGTGCGCGGCTCCATTGTTCTGCGTTGCCTATCGCCATCGGTCAAGTTAGTCAGGCGGGATGATGCAGTGCTCACCTTCAATCGCTTACCGCTCGTCTTGGTGCGCCTGTACTTCTCTCTAGACTCGAAGCTTTCGACGGCTTCTCGGCCGCTGGTGGTGCGATCTCCAGCCCTGGTACAGCTGCGTTTAATGATGTCGGATCGAGTTCGCTTGGTGCTGCGTTCACATCAATCGACGCGAATTTCTGTGGTCGAACGGGAGATGGCAGCTTGTCGATGCTCCTCGTGTTGCGTCGCTTCGGTGAGCCCGCAGTTGCTGGCACGCTAGCCTCGTCACGTTTAAATGTGACTCCTTTTGCGAGCGGCGTCTTGGAAGGGTCCATTTCCAGGCGGGGGTACGTGTCGAACGAGCCCATGCGGCCTTCAAAGGCCGGACTGACTGGTGGCTGCCATCAGCATGCAGGTGAGTGTTGAGATCACTCATGAGCAACTAATCTGTTCACGTACCTGTTCGTTCTCGAACATACTGACGAGCTTCAGTTGTGACGACGACTTCTTGACGGACAGTGCGGGCAACGGTGCCTTCCCAACAGACCGCGGGGCGATTTCTTGCGGACCGCAGGGGCTTTCAACCGCTGTGACTGAGGCTTCAGCATCCGATTGAGGCCCAAACAGGCTGATTCGGGGCTCGACCGTCGCTTTTCTGCTCAAGTCCTGCGCGATCTCTCCGCGTGGCTTTCGAGCGACCAGGTAGCAGTTGTCACCCACGAGGACTTCTCCGCCTTTGCCGAGCAGCACGACGTTCGACGAGATGTCCCGGTAGTCCTCGCTTCGGAAGGTGGCGCTTGGGTCGCCCTCGTCCAGCGCTGGTATCAATTCGATGCTGAATCCGCTCGATCTCGACACGGACTTGGCTAGTGATGACAATGGAAGGCTCATTGCTGGCGTTTTCGGTCGCATGCCACCGATCCTGCTGCTTCCAAGTCGAGAGGCCGCACCGTTGCGTGCTGCCGCAGCCGCCAGCACCTCCTGCTTGTCGAAGGACACGGCGGGGTCGGCTAGTGACCGCAGCTTGAGCGGCAACTCGCCCCTGCGCTGGATCTGCTGCGTGAGCTGGCGCCGAGCCTCTCTCGTGCTGATGTCGCGCTCGATCTCGCCTCGCCGCTGGATCTCCGCCACGTCCACCCGGCGCCGAGCCGTGCTTCCAGCGAGAGGTGCCGTGCCGTCGTTGCCGTCTCCCCAGTGCGCTCCGACGCCCGGAGTCTCCAGTCGTGATGACGCTCCGTCGTGCCATGGCACGATATGGAACGGGTCTGCTGACGACCGCGTGAGCTGAGCCAACTTGGTGGCCATCACGGCACTGCGCATGATGCTCGGTGCCCTCGTCGAGCCGCCAAAGCGCGAGGCAGCTCGGGATGAAGCGCGAGACGGCGCGCGGGATGTCGGCCCACCGTACATTGTCGACTTGAGGCTCGACTTCTTTTGTCGGGTCTTCTTTGGCGCGCGCTTGACCCCGTGGCGGTCGAATGGCGTCGGGACGGGCTCTCGATCCCGTGGGAACGTTATGTTGGGCGCGTTCGAGATGCTCTCCGTCGTCAAGAAGATCTGCGGCAGCAGCGCCTCCATCAGTCCGTCCACTGCGCAGGATATCTATCATATGCGCGCGTTGTTTTAGTCCGAAAGAGAGTGTCATGGGGGTATGTTAGTGCTGTCAGCGGAGGCTACCGTTGCCGCGACGTCCTTGGAATCGATCGTGTCGTCAAGGCTGAGATCGAGGTGGACAACTGGAGCCAGCATCACTTCCTATTGCATCGGCAGACACATGTACGGCGAGACGCATCGTCAGAGCGCGTGACACCACTCTAGGCATTGGAAGTCAACGAGAAGGACGCACGAACAGAGCCGCCTCTACGCCGTCGTCGTTGATAGGGTCGCTCTCATCGCCACCAACTGCGTCATCCTCCTTGACGAGCACACCATCGGCGTCTTCGACCGTCGTGGTCGCATTTGGAGCAGTAGACATGGCTGCAGCGCTCAATTCCCGGTCTCTAGAGGATGCCGCTCTCCGTTCATGCCCTTGTATATCGGTGTGGACGCTCGATCGGACTGAAGAAGCATTAGCCAAAGATAGCTATCCCAATTGAGTCTTCAAGGCGTTGAGGATAGCCACCCGGGGTATATTTCCGACGTGGATGCGAAGAGTACTATACCTGCAAGCGAGCTGAGTGATACAGGACAGCTTGTAGACAAAACAAAGGCGCCATCAACTCTACTCATCGCTCTCCTTTTTCTCCTTTTCTTTCTTTTCTTGGTGTTCCCGTTCCCGCTACTGCTAGCTCCTACCTCTACGACCCGAGCGCGGCGCCTCCTCCTCTTCCTCCTCCTCGTCATCACCACCACCACAATCATACGCCTGTCGGCCGCCGACCAGCTACGCTAGCGTGTCTAATTACTGCGCCGCCTGCGCCTGCCGCGCGTTCCGGATGATCTGGAGTAGCGCACCGACGTTCGACTTGTACTGCTGGAGCTTGGCGTCCACCTCGGCCCACTGCGCAGGGCCAAAGCCGCGCTGCAGCACGCGCGAGATGACCACGGTGCGGCGCAGTTGGTCGATCTTGGCCGTCACGACGTTGGCCGTGATGGCGCGCACGACCCACTGCTCGACGTCGTCCTCGGGCACGTCGAGCGTCTTGGCGACGGCCGCGTACGGGATCTCGTCGAAGCCCGTGGGCAGCGCCGCGAGCGTGAACAGCCGCATGGTGGCGGCCAGCTCGGCCTCGTCCAGTCCGTTGGCCTCGAACACGGCGGCGTTGGACTTCTGGAAGGCCGCGAACTCGACCAGCGTCTTGGTCGACACGATCTCGAGCAGCTCGAACAGCTTGCCGTTGGCCGCGCACGGCTTGAGCGTGGCCGCGATCACCGGGTTGGCCAGCAGGTCCACGCGCGCCAGGAAGCTCGCGACCGGCTGCTTGAGCGCCAGTTTGGCCGCGCGGGCCGCCACGTCCTTGCCCGTCGCCAGCTCCTTGGCGTCTGTCACGCCCGCGAACGTGGTCAGGTACTTCTCCAGGAAAGCCAGCACCTTGAGGCTGTAACACAGTCGGAACGTGAGCGCCATTACTGTCTAGCAAGAGCACGACTGGTAGAAACAAGTACCTGGTGGCGTCCTCCTTCTCGAGCACGTTGGCGATCGTCAGGTACAGCTTGCGGCGCTGTGCGGGGGCGAGTGGCGCGCCCAGGAGCTGCTCCGCGCCGTCAAAGTAGCCGTTCACGAGCGACACGTGGCCCGAGGCGCCCGCGAACTCAATGACCGCGAGCAGCGCCTCGAAGCGCAGCGCCGGGAACGCCGCCGCCTTGTTGAATACGTTCGTCGCACTGTGACAGCCAGACAGGTAGAGAGCGACACACACGTCCGTCAGTTCCTGTTGCCCAGCGCCCAATGCAAACCGATCGATGCAACGCACACACGCAGGCGGAGCAGCGCCTTGTCGTCGTCGGCGTTGGCCGTGGCGGCCGCAAGCAGCTTCTTGGCCTCGGCGGCGGCCTGGTCGGCGGGCAGCGCGGCCAGGATCACGTCGGTGAGCATGCCGAGCGCGCCCTCGACGTCCGTCTCGGCGTCCACGGCCAGCAGCTCGGCGGCCTTGGGCGCCACGGCGGCGACCACGGGCGCCAGCTCGCCCTTCTTGAGCTCGACCGCGAAGTCCAGCGACGTGCCCAGCAGCTTGTTCACGTAGGTGATGAGGTCCGAGGCGGTGGAGGCAGCCATCTTGCTGTGGTCGTAGGCGTACGAGAGATGCAGGGGGCGGGGCGTATGTATGCACAGAGCAAGAGGCAGGAAGCAAGCAGGCGAGCGCGCGATCCGAGCGCGTTCCCCCTCCAAGCCGAAGAAAATGGCCCGCCACGGCACCAACCAAACCGCTGGTGCCCCTGAATGGGCAACTTGGAGGGTACGAGTTGCAGGATGAGAGGGGGGAATGGCACGAGGTCGAGCTTGACCACCTCGTGCGAGTGACATGAACACATTTCGTTTTTGCGTTTTATTTTGCAAACGTTGTATGAGTAAAGTGGACTGAACAGGATGGTCATGCGTGGCATTCATGTAGATGACAAGCGTTTGGCTCTTTACGATGCTGTTGGGCTATGGAGATGAACGTCTATGGGTCGAGCAGAAGGTCGGAGATGCCGTTTTTGGCCCGGTGGGGACTTGGCGGGCGGTCCTCAAGGTTGAGGTACCACTTGAAGTAGATGACGGGCGACACGAGGCACAGGACTCCCGCTAGCACTGCCACCTGCGTCCAGGCCTCGGCGACGACGCTGACAGCGAGAAGGTAGAGCGAGAGCTGCGCGGTTGTGATCAGGACGGTGCTAAGCAGATCGGAGCGGTTCTCTCGGTTGATGTCGCGGATGGAGTCGTTGGTGAAGCACATGAGCTGAGTGTATCTCCAGAGCCCTGGCGGTCGCGCCGCCCGGTAGAAGCGGCGAAGCACGTTTTCCGACACGGGACGTGTCAATAAGCAGCCAGCGAGGCATGCAACTGCAGACGTGGACGACGTGATGAGCAGCGCGCGAAGTTCTTGGCATAGCGGATCGAATCTGCGGCATTGGACAAGTGAGTAGGTTGTTCGACATCATTGATAGAAAGACGGACGTACATGAAGATAGTGAAGGCGGAGGTGAAGCCGGCGAAGATGCCGGCGAGACACCCGGGTGCGTTGAAGCGAGACCAGTACCAACAGAGGAAGAAGGGCCACATCATGCCGCCGGCGAGCGCGATGGAGATGAAGCCCCAGATGCGGTTGATGGACGTCACACACAGCGACAGGAGCAGTCCAGAGACCAAGACGATCAGCGTGGACGCCCTCGCATGCCATAGCAGCTGCGTCTGGCTCGCGTTCGGGTTGATGAACGCTTGGTACATGTCAACCGCCCAGTATGAGGATGCGCTGTTGATCGTCGAGTCGAACGTGGTCAGCGCCGCCGCAACAAGCGACGCGAGCACAAAGCCCTTGACGCCCGTCGGCAGCATCTTGTCGATCACCACGGGCACCACGCGCTCTGGGTCCACCTCCAAACCAGCATGTTGGATGGAGTACTGTATCGCTAGAAGCGCGACGCCACCGCTGAAAGCCCATCGAAAGGCGAGCAGCACCATGGCGAGAAACGTCTGCGAGCGCACGTCGCGCTCTGACCGCGTTGCAAGCACCGTCTGAAGTCCGAGACGCCCTGGCCCAGATGCCGCGCGCATCGCTTGCAGCACGAGGTAGGTACCGATCGTGGTGCCAAACGAGTTGTACATGGAGAAGGCCGTGTCGTCGGGTAGTGACAGCTCTAGCGACGGAACGGCAGAGATCCAGGACCGCCTGGTCGTATTGACTTGGACCAGACCGCTCGCGTTTTCCTCGCGTTGTAAGAAGACGGAGAACTGGTCGGGCAGGTTGACAGAGGCGCCCATGACAGCCACGATCAGGAAAGAAGAGAAGATGAAGGCGCTCTGGTATACGTCCGTGTACACGACGGTCGTGTAGCCCGATGCGATTGTGTACAGCAGCGCCACGCCCATGAGCAGCGCCGCCGCCCAAAAATCGTCCGGCAGTCCCCACCACGCCGGCAACGTGACGAACTCGCTGAAGAACTTGCCTGGACCACCACGAACAGCCATCGACAAGAGACGGTTTGTTAGAGTTGAGCGTCGCTAAGGCGATGGAACGAGTTGATATGCATCACATCGCACCTCCACCAACAGCAAAATACGTGACAGCGAGGATGCCGCTTGTCAAGGACGTGCCGGCGACGGTGGCGCGCAGCAGCGCGGCCTCGCGGCGGTCGCCAAAGCGGAACTTGATCCTGGCGGGAAGACGCGCACACTCGATTAGCTGTCATAACGTGCTCCTACCAAGCCAGACTGACAGCAGCGCACCATTCGCCGCGCGTCTTGATGGGGCAGCGCCGCGAGAGCTTGCCCGTGAAGGCCATCTGGAACGCGAGAAAGAGGCACAGGCCGCCGCGCAGCTCGATGTACATGCCCTGCACGCCCAGCACGTACACGAGCGCCGAGTCCATCATGGCCCCCGAGATGTCGATGTACGAGCTCGCGTCCGCCACCGCGAGCGCCCACCACGGCAGCCGCCGACCGCCCAGGTAGTACTCTTCCAGCACGCAGTCCTCCTTGCCCGGAGCGCCGCCGGTGTAACGCAGCGGCTCTAGCTCCCGCCGCCTCTGCGCTCGTTCATGCCGCGCTCTGAGCGTGAAGAAGAGCCCGACGGCGAGCACTGATACCAAGTACCCCACACAAAGCGCCACGTCCAGCGGGTGCAGTCCAACGATCGAGGCCTCCATCTTGGTTGTTGTCCAAACGGCAGGGTTGGCGATGGCCTTGCTTATCGAGAACGCGGAGAGGCCGATCCACGTCAATCCATAGCCGTCGTCACCATCTCAGGAGGTGATGGAGCAGGAAGGCGGGCGGGCATGCGTCGGGCGCGTGCACTGGGCGAGTTCTTGAAGGTGATTGGCGAATCGACCGAGCTCATTAGAGCTCTTCCCGTTCGTTGCAAATCAAATATTCTGGGACATGTGAACACTGTCGGTTTAAATGGGTGACAACAAATTAAGGATACTTTTGTATGATTTTGAGAGCGATTCCAGTTGCCATGCCTTCTCCTCCTTGCACACCTGGCTGCCGATGCACTTTAAGCGCAGCAGCATCAAGGTGTTGCCGTGTATATTTGGCTCAGAGGCTGGACTCTACCAACCAACAAGGCAGGCGGTGCTAATCGTGGACGCGAAACCACTTGGAGGTAAATATACCGCCGGTAAATGCCCTCGAGCCTATGCGTCTCGCTGTCGTTGTGGCCGAGCTGTCTGGCCGACCGAACCAGAACCATTAGGCAAGCGCCCGAGGCTCTGGACGTCTCGAGACCAGGCTCCGACGCAGCGATGCCGCGCCACGGGGTGCGCGTGATCATCCGTACGCGTCCGACGGCCAACTTCGCGACTCAGCAGCTGCAGATCGACCCAGACGACAGCACCATCACGGTCCGCGCCAACACCAACGCCAGCGGCTCCAGCTCGTCGCCGCCCAAGAATGGGACGAGTGACGCGGCGTTTGCACCAGCTTTGACCGGCCCGTCCAACCGTAAGGACTGCTGGACGTTCAAGTTCCACCAGGTGCTACACAACGCCGGGCAGGACCGCGTGTACGAGGCCATCGCGCGCGACATCGTGCACAGCGCGGCGGTGGACGGAGTGAACGGCACCATCCTCGCGTACGGCCAGACGGGCGCGGGCAAGTCGTTCACCATGATTGGCGACACGCGCAACTACGCGCACCGAGGTATCGCGCCGCGGGCGGTCGCGCAGGTGTTTGAAGAGGTCGAGAACCGCATCGAGCTCAGCTACTCGATCCGCGTGTCGTACATGGAGATCTACAACGACCGTATCTACGACTTGCTGGCCGACGACATGAACGTGTCGGGCGGAAGCGACCTCGTGGTCGTCGACGACGCGCGCGGCACGTACGTGCGGGGCCTGACGCAGATCGACGTGGCGAACGAGCAGGAGGCGCTCGACTGCCTGTTCAAGGGCGAGCTGCAGCGCACCGTGGCCGAGCACCAGCTCAACAAGCGCTCGAACCGGTCGCACTGCATCTTCACGCTGCACGTGGCGCAGAAGTCGCGCACGGGCGGCAACGAGCGCGTCACACACAGCAAGTTGCACCTCGTGGACCTCGCGGGCAGCGAGCGGCTCAAGAAGACGCTCATGGACGAGCCGCTCGGCAACAACAGCGGCACGACGGGCAGCGGCGGCGGCGGGCTTGCGGTCATCAAGAAGGAGTCCATGTACATCAATCAGAGCCTAAGCTTCCTCGAACAGTGCATCGTCGCCCTGGGCGCGCGAGGCAGCGAGCCGCGGCACATCCCATACCGACAGACAAAACTGACCAATGTGCTCAAGGACTCGCTCGGCGGCAACTCCAACACGCTCATGTTCGCCTGCATCTGGGTGAGTTCGTCGCTCAGACTCACACCGTCATACTCACCCAACTGACCTCTTTGCCTCGTTGCTGTTGTTGGTTGCGATCAGGGCGAAGGCAAGCACCTGGAGGAGACGATCTCGACGCTCAAGCTGGCGCAGCGCATGATGCGCGTGCAGAACGAGATTGCGATTGTGGTGGAGACCGACCCGGCCGTGCTGCTGCGCAAGTACGGGAAGCAGATCCGCGAGCTCAAGCAGGAGCTGGCCATGCACGACGCGCTGGTCGAGCGCACCGGCGTCGTGTACGACGAGCACACGCCGGAGCAGAAGCACAAGCTGCTGCAGATGGTGCGCCAGTACGTGGACGCGCCGACGACCGAGAAGGAGGACGAGGTGCTCAAGCTCTCGAGCGTGCACGACATCCGCGAGCTCTTCCGGCAATTCAAGATCCTTTACAAGAACGCTGAAGCCTCCGCGGGTCATCTGGACTGTGGTGGTCATATCGGAGGCAGTGGCTCGGCTCGAAGCGGGTCCGCCGGCTCCATGGGAGCGCGCTCGCAGACTTCGAACGGCTCGCGGATGGACATCGGCGGCGGATTCAGCGACGGCAACGGTGGAGGCGGCGGACACCTCGACGACGTCGTGGGTGAGGAGGTTCCCGGGGCAACAGGCTTCGGTCTCGGCATTGTGTCGGGGGCAGCAAGGCCGTCGACCGTGGACGCAAGCCGTCGGGCTCACGCAGGCGCTGCGAATGCGTGTGCTGCTGCTACTGGCGGTGTTAATGGCGGCAGCGACCGTGATCGCGCGACGAACAATCGCAGTCCGTCGCCAGGGCGGTCAGTCGAGGATAACGCTCTGGGGTTTGGCGAGCCGAGCGCGCTGGGAGGCAGCCATACCGGCAGTCGCACCACTCTAGGCACGATTCCTGTTGCTGGTGCAGCTGGGACAGGTGATGTAGGTGATCCAGCGACCGATGCGGACGCACTACGACGGCAGAACGAAGCGTTCCGAGTGTTCAAGTCGACTGGCGCAGGGCGGAAGCTGCACCAGAACCTACTGGAAGAGAAGGACAAGCTGTTCGACGCCCGGCAGCGCGTCAAGCAGGTCTCGAACCGCGTGAACGCCGCCAAAGCGCAGATCGACCACGCGCGCGCCAAGCTCGAGGACAAGCGAAACCAGCGCAGCAGTGCCAGCAGATCGTCGGCCAACTCCTCGCCGACCAAGTCAAGGCAACAGGCGCCGCTGCTGGTGGCCGACTGCGAGGAGGTGGTGGACGAGGAGGAGTTCCTGCTCATGACGGCCGAGCGAGAGGCCAAGCGCGAGTACCGGTCGCTGTTCGGAGACCTCAAGGAGGCGCGCGCGGAGCTGTCGTTCACTTCTAGGAGCGTCGAGCTGCTGCGCATGCGCATCGTGCGCGAGTTCGAGGACTGGTTCGACAGCGAAGGCGGGCGCCTGGCGGCGGCAGGCATCATCTCCGGGGCGGTGGCGCCCATGCCTGGGAACGCGGCCGTGTCGTTCTCTCTCAGTGCGAGCGGCAGCAGTGGCGCGCTGTCAACCTTCAGCCGCGACGACAAGCTCGATGACGGCGAGCAGTTCGACCAGATGGAGATCGAGCGCGTGCGCGCGCAGGACCCAGACTCGCTTGCCTTCTTCCAGGCGCAGAAGAAGATGCGCCAGCAGCAAATCACATCCGGAGGTGGCGGCGGCGGTGGGTCCTCGCCTACATCCCCGGGGAGACTCGCGCGCCGAGCTCGGCGATTGTAAAAGCTTACCTCTTTCGCTAGATCCACGGTCAAATACACGCTTCTATCATGATCCTCGCCTCGAACTTGGCGGTGTAGGGCGTGAACACTTGCTGTTGGCGGTCAAGCGACATGGCTCGAATAAATACGTGCTAATTGAAAGCAGCCAAGCCCCATTAAGTGGTCATGTCCTCGTACTGAAGCCTTTTGCTCACCAGTCCTCGTACAGATCGTCCTGGTCGTTGACGGATCCGCGCTGGGACCCACGTCGACTGCTTCCGTTCGCCCCTCCTCGCTCTTTTCCTCCGTCCGGATCGATAGTCACGGCCGCGTCTTCGTGCTTCTCCCGTCGCTCCTTCTTTTTCTTCCTATCACGCTTCCCCGGTCGCGATTTCCCGTCGGGACTGCTGTTCTCGACCGACGGCAGCACGGACGACGAGGCCCCGCCACCGTCTCCGGGCATCTCCCCTTCATCTTGTGGCGCGGCTTCCCTTCGCTCGCGATGGTGGCGGTGATGCCGAGAGTCCGTCCGACTGCCACTCACGCGACTTGCTACGGGAGGGGATGTCCGAGCTTCGAACTCGTCAAAACCGTCCAGACTCCCGTTCGAGCTCACCGAGTTGCTTGACCGAGTGCGCTCTTGCCGTGAGCCCTGGCGAGAGCTCTGGCGCGACTGGAGCCGATCACGGGGCTGGTACTCGCTGCCTCCTCCAGCAGATAGTAGCAACGGCACGCTATCGCCATCCACGCCATGGCGCGAGCCGTAGAACCGGCCGGTCGACAAGCCGCCAAGCGCGTTAGGCGGCTCCAGCTCCGCTAGCCGGCTCGGCTCTCGCGAAATGCCGTCCACCTTGTCTTTCTTCCGCTCGGAGTGACTGCCGCCACTTGGACTGACTCCCCGAGCTGTCGAGAACGGCTCGTGCCGGGCAGAGTTCAAGGTGCTAGGCAACCTGCCGTTGTCTGGTGGCACTGCTGTTCTTCCTGTCGCTGTTGATCTCAGAGCGGTGGCGTCAAGGAGCCCCCTTGAGGTCATCACACTGCCTTCGTTGCTGGAGCTGGGCTTGCTGGTCGAACCGCTGCTATGAACGGACGTTGGCGCTCTCGGGATGAGGTTCCGCCGCTGCTGTTGACGACTTCCGGACATGGACGCTCGCGCACTTACTCCGCCACTTCCTCCTGGTTGGTTCGCAGGTCCAGCACCAGGGCTTTCATAATCCGAAACAACCTCGGCGCCTCCCGACGCGATCCCGTCGCTTGAAGAGCCTCCAATGCCGAGAGGAAGCGCAGGCAGCTTGATCTTCTGGAAGTCGCTGCGCGGCTTGAGCTTCGGCAGCGTCCACTGTTCGCGCTCCTCGCTCCAAACCGCGCGCTCCCAGACTTTAACCAGCTCGTTCTGCGGCAGGAACATCTCCACGAGCTGCTCGAGCAGCTTGGACTCCTTGGTTTGATCGCGGATCGTGTCCAGCAGGTTCTCGCGCTCGCGCTCGAACTCGTTGTTGAGGTCGTCGACCTCTTGACGCATCGCCTCAAGCTTGGCGCGGTGCTTGGCCTCCTTCCGCTTGGCCGCTGCGAGCGCCGCCTGCGCAGTTTCTTGCGCCGTCTTGAGCTCCTCCTCCATCTGCTGCTTCTCGATCGCCATGGCCTTGCGCTCGGCCTCATGCCGCGCCTCACGCTTCGCCTTCTCTTTGAGCTTGAGCTGCGTGCGGCGGTACTCGACCTGTTGCTTCAGCAGCGCGATCTCCGAGTCGACAGCCGCCGCCGATGACGATCCTTCCTCCCCGTTGACTTGTCGGGAGGACGAGCCGCCCAAGATGTGGCTCTCAATCTTCTTGAGCTTGGCGCGCAGCTCCTCTTTCTCGCGTAGATACGACTCCATGGCCTCCTGCGTGCGCTCGAGCTCCTTGCCGATGCGGTCGCGCTGGTCAAGGATAGACTGGTTCATCTCGCGCAGTTCCTCCTTCTCGCGCACGTGGTGGTCTGGGATCACCTCCTTGACGACCACTTCCTTGACGACCTTGACCTTCTTGGCCTCTTTCGCACGCGCCTCGGCGGCGTCCATCATTGTCTGCGCCTTGACCATCATCTCCTTCGCTTGCCGGTCGATCTGGGCCGCCTCCTGCAGCGCCTTGGCGATCTTGGCGTCCTCCGCCGCCTTGGCCGCCGCTTCCTCTGCGCCGATTGTCGCTTTCTGACTTGCTTGTGACGACGCTGTTGCTGATGGAAAACGTGGGCTTGGTGAGGACTCTGGAGCCGATGCTTCTCGCTTGGGAGGTGGCTCGGAGCCTGGTGGTTGGGGCGATGCTAGTGGCGGGAGGTTGGAGGGACGTCGAGGCCGACCTGAAATCGGAGCCTCCGCCTCACTGGCCGTTGATATTGTTGGTTGGACGGCAGCAGCCACTGCCTCTCGCGGCTTTGATACATCCACACTTGCCGATATTGCAGCCGTGTCTTGCTGTTTCTCCTCGACCGGTTGCTGCTGCTGCTGCGCCTGCAGTGCTCGCACTTCGTCCATCATACGTTTGGCCTGCTCGAGCATGGCGGCAGCCTCTTGCTGGTATTTGGCGATTTCCTCGCGCTCTTTGGCGAGATTGGCGCAGTCAACGCTTTCTCCTCTGCTGTTCAGCTCGCGGGGCGAGGCGTCGAAGCTGCTTGATGAGAGCGGGCGTGTGGGCGTCGACATGCCGCTCGCGGAGCCCATGACCGAGCCGCTCGACTGCGACTCGAGCAGCTTCTTAAGCCGCTCGATTTCCTCCTTGTACTCGCGCAGCTTGGCGTCCTTGGGGTCCTCGTTCACGACGGGCTTGTTCTTGATGTTCTTGGCGCGGTTGGCGTACCGCAGCGTCGACAATGTCTCGTCGTAGTTGTAGTCCGCGGGGCTCACTGCCGCCACCATGAGCGTCTTGGTGTTGCCGCCCAGCGAGTCCTGCAGCAGCCGCGTGAGCTTCGAGTCGCGGTATGGGATGTGCTTGCCCTTGCCGTCGACTAGCGCCGAGATGACGTTGCCCAGCGCCGAAAGACTCAAGTTGATCTTGCATCCTTCCTGGTCCATCGCACAGAACACGAGTGTAAGCGGGCGAAGCGAACGAAAGAGGGTGGTAGATGCGCTGCTGGCTCACCTTGAGGCGGCTGCCGGTCGCGCCCGTCTTGCTTTGCCGCTCGCTGCCGGCCAAGTCGACCAGGTTCAGCTGCAGAAGCCACACAAAAGCCGATTAGCCATCACACGAATGGTTTAGCTCTCCCACCGAGCGCTCGTTCACCTTGCCGGCTTTGAAGTGCTCCTCGCCCTCGATCTTCTCGCTGGTCTCCACGACAACCGTGAAAATGGAGTGCGAGCGCGACGAGCCCTCGTTCTAAGCAGTCAGCAAAGCGTGTTAGCGTCTATCGATCGATGCTATCGCTTTCGGAAGAGCTTCACCATGAGCGTGGCGCCGACGGTTCTGTTCTTGAAGCCGCGGTTCATGACGCGGTTCATCGAGTCGACATCGCTGACGACGACCTCGGTGAGGTCCTTGACGTACACGGACCCGTCGGCGGTCTCCTTGAGGTCAAGCTTCTTCTTGGAGTCGTCTCCGAGCAGGTCGCGGATGTCCTCGTTGTAGATCTCGAGGTAGGACGCGCGTACCATGTACTCGCGGCTCGGGTCGGCCTTGATCGTGTCGAAGATGTGGTCGAACGAGTGCGGGATGACGCCGCGCAGCTCGGGCGGCGAGTCCTTGCCCTGCATCGTGTGCGTCTTGCCGCACCCCGTCTGTCCGTACGCGAAGATGGTGCCGTTGTAGCCCTCGAAGATGGACTCAACCAGTGGGTAGCCCGACTCGTCGTAGAACTGCCGCTGCGACGTGTTCTCGTCGTACACGGCGTCGAACGTGAACGCCTTGAGCTGCTCGTTCTCGGGGCACTTGATCGAGATGAGCGCCGCCGCGTTGTCGAGCGTCACGATCGACTTGCGGCCCTCCACGACCTCCTTGCCGAACAAAGGGCGGCATCGGACGACCACCTTGACCGTTTCCTTGTCCCTGCCGCCACCGCCGCTCGCAGACCCGCCGCCGCCTTCCACGTCCTCCATGTCTACGCAGTCGCTGGTGTTGAGCGCTTCCAGGTGACGGAGCTGCCGTTCTCGCTGGCGGTTTGCCAGTCTCGAGCCAAGACACGAGCGCAAAATAGCACCGCGCGCTCGATAAACTTGGGGCGGGCATGCTGAAAATAGCTGCCGAGACAAAACGGGAAGTCCGGACACACCTGAGCCCGACCTACATCGCCAGTTGGGATGCCGATAATTATACACTCCTGCCGCCTTCCACGACCCAGAAGTTCCAAGAAGGCCATGACACCGTCCGGTGCCAAGTGTACACACCTCCGCGTCGGCGTCGTGGCTTGGGCTACATCGAGTCGCATGGAGTATCCTACACTGAGTTACTGTACAACTGTATCGATCAAAGAAGCAGCCTGACCGCGTTGAACCGCTCGTGTCGTTTGCGCATTCGCCCGCGTCATGTGAGACAAGGCAAAAACGAGGCTGCAGACGAACGCGCGACTGCAGAAACGGAGCGAGCGGCCGGGAAATGACTCGCGCACAGCGAGCCAACGACGGCACGACAGCAGGTAATACAGTACAGTACAGCCGGGCACCAAGAATGCGACAAGGCGTACAGAAAAGGAGGCGCCGCCACCAAGCGTCGACGCCTCGCACTGTACGCATGTGCATGCAGCAATCGCGAAGAACGTCAAGGGCGCGTTCCTCGTGGATACTAGCCGCCACGAAGTGTGTTGGCTTGAGTATGGGTGGTCCGTGTTGGCTGTTGGGGTAGCTTTTCACGAACTTTTATGCGCTATAACGGATTGAAGTAGCTGCTTCCCATCATCAAGCATCGATCGACTTTCACAGGGATGTCGACATCCTCGTCGCCAACCGACCAATCACAGCGCCGCACGTTGCGACACTCACAACAGCTAGAACACTCTAAATCAGTACTCACTCTGGCCATGTCAACGTATATTCTTAAAATGTACTTATATAAGCTCATTTTTGGAGCAGAAAGCGAAGCCAGCGGAGAGCTGCAACTCCAACCTCCGGGTTCTGACCTTCAACATGCTCCTTCCACCTCGTCATTCGCCAACTTTCCAGCTCGAGCGCACGTCTCCTTCCTTCCTTCCTTCTTCTTCTCCAGGTAAAACCCAACGCTCATATAGAATGGTGGTCAAGCGCTCGGCGGTGGCGGCGGTCGCGCACCTGCGGGAGGCGGCGGCGGCGCAGGCCAAGGCGTCGGCGGCGCGCAGTCAGCGCGACCCGGCGCTCGCGGACAAGTTCAACCTGGCGCGGCTGAACGGCGGCAAGAACCCGTTCGAGGTGTCGAGCGACCGGCTGCTCAAGGCGGGCGCCAAGGCGGGAGCCAAGGCCGGCGGCAAGTACCCGGCCAAGCTGTCGCGCGCGGCGCCCGGCGCGCCCAAGGCGGTCAAGGACGTGTACTCGCTCGAGTACCTGCTCGGTGGCGGCGACGCCCATGAGACGAAGACCAAGGACAAGAAAAAGAGCCCGTTCAACGTTGCGAGCTCCAAGCTCATGTGAGTTATCAGCGGCGGTCGGTTCCTGAACGCGTATATATATTAGTCCGTCGTCCTCGGAAGCAAGTCAAGGAAGTGCGCACGCTTCTCTCAAAACACATTAACTCCATAAATACACTAGCTCCAGTCCGCCACCTCTCGTTCGAGCCGTGTTCACATTAGAGTTCGCACTCACACCAGGAGATCAGACGACGACGACGATAAGCTATTTTTTGAGCAGGCTCCGCACGTGCTCGATCGTGTCCTGGAGGCTGCTCGGGTAGCTCGTGGGCTCGGCGTCGAAGTTCTTCACGTTGTGAGCAAACACGACTACCGTTAGCCACGCGGTCGCACATACTTCATGATCTGAGTGGACTCACCTCGATCTCGTCGATCTGAGCGGCGACGCTGTCGATCGACATGCTCTCGCGGTCAAACACGACGCCCCGCGAGCGCTGCCAGCGCGCCTGCGCGACCCAGCCGCCGCCGACTTCGTACACGTTCCCGGTGCGCTCGCAGCTCTCATGGCACAGGTACCTGCACACGAACCCACCGACACCGTCAGTCATCAAGCCGACCCGAGTGATGCGTTCATGAGCCACGCACGCGACGAGCGGGGCGACGCTCTCAGGCGTGAGGCGGTCGTTGAGCTCGTCTTCGAGCAGTCCGTCCGTCATCTGCGACTTTGCGAGCGGCGCGACCACGTTCGCGAGCACGTTGCGGCTTACGCCCTCCTTGCTGATGGTGAACGTGAAGCCCGCGATGCCGAGCTTGGCGGCCGAGTAGTTGGCCTGCCCAAAGTTCCCGTACAGTCCCGAGGCGGACGCGACGTTCACGATGCGCCCGTAGCGCTGCTCGCGCATGATCTCCCACGACGCCTTGGCGACTCTGCGCGAGTCACAACATGCAAGAATTAGCGCAACTCGATGTGCATATCGCCTTGTTTGAAATGAATGGCGCACTTCATGGTCCCCTCCAGGTGCACGCGGTAGACGGCGTCCCATTGCTCCTTGGTCATCTTGGCGAACGAGCTGTCGCGGATGATGCCGGCGTTGTTCACCAGGATGTCCACGTGACCCCCTGCACGCGTGAGATGCCGGCATGAGACCCGTTAACGTGTGCTTACAGGCTGTGAATCGTTCGGGAAGACGACGTACACTTGCTGACGGCGGCGTCGACGATCTTGTCGCCGTTCTCGACGCTGTCGTAGTTGGCCATAGCGCTGTTGCCGCCGCCGAGCGCCGCGACCACCTGGTCGGCCGCCAGCCGCGATGGGTCGTTCACGAGCACCATGGCGCCGAGCTTGCCCAGGTACTCGGCATACGCGCGGCCCAGGCCGTTGCCGGCGCCCGTCACGATCGCGACTGTCGTGTTTTGTAGGTCAGCACGCCATAACAATCGCTGTAAGAACCCCGGAACGAGACAAGGACCGCCGCGGACAGCGCTACAAGACGGCGAGCAGCTGGTCACCTCGACGGTCGAAGCGCATGGCGGACAGCGCCGGAGAGACGCGCTGCAGGAAGAAAAGGAAGAAGAAGCCTTAACGCTGTTGTTCCTGACGTCGGCACGCTTGAAATGTGGGGCTCGCAAAGGTTCAACTTGCGGTGTTGACGTGCGATGTCGACTCCACGTCGCGCGAAAGTCGCACGAAGGTTGCACAAAGGTTGCACAAAGGTTTACAATCATTTATGTCCCACTTAAATTCGTTCATGAAGATGGTTCGATACACTAAAATACTTCAATTGGGACCGTTTTATGCGACCACAGCTGTGATATCCTTTGGTCCAGAACTTGTGGCGGACATGGACATCATCAAAGTGAGCCGGTCGGTCGGAGCGGAAGCTCAATGCCGATGGAGCTATTCGAGTGCGAGGACGCAGTGGACCGCGCGCTGACGCAGCGCCGGCCCAAGTTCGTGGTCGACATTATCAACGAGGTGCGCGGCTTCTCTGCGCGTCCGGAGGTGCCTCGGTTGCTGTGTTCTAACGCCTTGTCATGCGGCGATTTGGTGGTGACAGCACCTGGCCAAGCAGCACAAGGAGAAAGGCGCCGCGGGCCGGCCGCGCACACTGGACTTTGTCTGTCTGGACTGCAGAGAGGACGGTGCGCGTACTGCTCGTACTGGTTTTGACTAAGCGTCTGCGTGCGCCTTTGACTGACTGCATGGCGATGATCACACACGACGTGACAGGGCCGGAGGGCCGCGCACGCGCCTTCTTCTCGGCGCCACCGCCCACGATCGTGTTCTGCGCCAACCGGCTGCACTCGGCACAGGAGGTGGAGGAGACGCTCGTGCACGAACTCGTTCACGCCTACGACGTAAGGCCCTCGCTGCACTGCCACTCATGTTGGCGGCCGATGAAGGGAACCTGACCGATCCTTGTCGGCCCTCGTGGTGTTTACTGCAGTTCACTGTGCGGGATATGGACATCACCAAGTCGGACGTGCTCGCGTGCAGGTACTCCAAGGCGTCTGGCATGCTTGAACGTGCTGCGCATGGTCGCTCACCGGGCATTTGCTGACGGGAACAGTGAGATCCGGTCGGCACGCGAGTCCGAGTGCTACCAGAAGGCACGGCTGCTCAAGGCGATGCTGCCCAACGCCGAGCTGTTCAAGAAGAGCGCGAGCTGGCTCAACGCGCGCTGCGTGCGCGAGCACGCCATCCGCTCCACCCGTGTACGATTCATCGCCTTCCGTGTGGGCTAGAACCTTGCGGCTGACTATGTCGTTTGCCTGCCGCCTGACTCCAGTCTATGTTCCCCGACGAAGCCAAAGAGGAAGTCGACAAGATGTTTGCGCAGTGCTACGCCGACAAGAGCCCCTTTGTAGACCCCATCGACGAGCAGGTGGACGCCGTGCACTAACCCATTTGAGGATGCGCGAGCTTTCCCTTTTCAATAAAAACTAACCTTAGCAGCAAGCTGGCCGTCAGTCCCATCGAATGCCTGTCTATTCAGGGCTGTTGACCGCTCACGTGCTTCACCACGACGGTTTGTGCGTTTTGGCATCCCGGTTTCGGCCTGAGCGCCCCTCCACGACGCGGCACATCGACCTACAGTGCCAGCGAAGCGCTTCGACCACCGCAAACATGTCGAGCATGGACACTCGACGACAGAGCGCTCAGCACGTGAAGGAAGCAAACGTGCGCGATCCAAAGGTGCGCGCGGACCTGTACATGCAGACGCACGGGATCAAGGAGCTCTTCGAGGGGCTCGGGACGCTGCTGCTCTTCCACCGGCCCGAGGAGCCGCGCGCGTTCATAGCGCAGCACTTGGAGGAAATGCGCGCCGCCAAGCAAGCGCACACTCACGTGAGGAGCTTGGCTAGAGGCATGTCACAGCTATAGAGACCATCTAGCCACAGTGCTGACATAGTGTGCTGGCTTGCCTCGGCCAGGTCCCGTTCTTCGAGGAACACGACCTCGAGGCCATGTTCGCCGCCTTCGACGTGACGGGCCGCGGCCAAATCACGCTCCAACAGTATGACCAAGGTCAGAGCTCTGCTTTGGTCTGAGAATATGAACATCCAGACTAACGTGGGTCGGGCACCTGTCCGTCGGATCAGCGCTGATCAACCTGGGCATCGACCAGCCGACGCTGCGCCTGCCAGAATCCATCAATGTCATTGACCGGAACCTGTTCATGCGGAGCTTGTAAGCCTCTCTGGTCCTGGCAGCTCGTGGCTAACGACAAGTCTAACAGCTACTTTTTGTCAATACTCGTATCCTCAGAACGCAAGAGCTCAAGAACGCGGCGTCCTCGTTCATGTGATTCGACCAACAAGTCGACTAACTTGTAGCATTCAGAGTCCCGACTCCAATCGATAGACCACGAGCGACAACACGACTTTGCATCTATTTCCCAGCTCATTCCGACACCTCCGTCGTGTTAGTTGCATCTAGAATTGCAAGTACGCCGGGCACGGACAGAACGAGCGGAGCAGCGAGCTGTGCGCCTCGTTGCGGCGCATGTCGAGCATCTGTAGCTTGGGGCTGAACCGCCGGAGGCTTTGGGACGTGAACACGTTCCAGAGCGCGCGCACGCCGTCGCTACGGATGCAGTTCTGCCGAATGTCGATCGTGCGCAGCCCACGCACCGCGCCTCGAAGCACGGCGTGCGACAGCAGTCGAGCCCCCTCGTCGCTAATCACGTTGCCTTGAAGCAGCAAGTCCAGCAGCTCTGGCAGCGCGCCCTTCTCGATCACCTCCACCAACGACCGGAACGCCTGCGCGTCGAGCAGGTTGAAGCGCAGATCCAGTGTCTGAAGCTGGCCACACGCTCCGCGAGAGAAGCAGTCGGCGAGTGCGGCCGTGCCCGGGAACTTGATACCGTTCCAACCAAGCTGCAGAGTCTTCACCCGTGGGCAGGCACCGGTGAGCAGAGAGCGCGCCAACTCTTTGGCGCCGCTGTCGCCAATGCTCTCGCCTTGGATCGTGTCCGCGTGCTTGAACCGCTTCATGTTGACGGTGAAGAACTGTCGCTTGGCTGTGGACTGCGCCGCGTCAAACACGTTAGATGCCATCGATACCTGCGAGATGGACCCAGTGCTGGCTGACGATACCAGCGGAGACAAACTGCTCTTGTTTACGCGGAGAACAACAAGACTCGACGTCTCGTCCTGCTCCTCGAGCGGCAAAGGCGCTGGCGAGGTGATCGCCGGAAGAGTTCCTAGTCGTCGCCCGATCCTGTCAGCGACGTCCGTGCTCTCCTTCAACTCGGCCACTTCGCGATCCAACGCAACGGCATCGCGTCGGATTGCGTCTTGCACCTACGACATGAGAGGTTGGTCAGCAATTAAGGGCGCAAGTTGCCGGACGAACACACGAGCGGGTCGTACCTGTTGCGCTGCGGCTGCTTGGTCGGCAGCAAGTCTCGCTGCCTGCTGCTTTGCTACCGCTGCCTTCTCTCTTGAGCGGTTCTCGGTGGCAAACTTCGCGAGCAGCCTCGAGCGCGTGTCGCTCTTGGCGAGCTGCACTTCGTAGCCTTGCAGGAGCTCGCGCAACTCGCGCTCCTTCTGCCTCGTGAGCTGTCTCTGCGCTCTGCGCTTCTCTTTTCGCTCGCGCTTGCCTCGCTTCTCGGCCAAAACGCCCGCTTGCCGCTGCAGTTCGAGCTCCTCTGCGGCGGTGAGAGCGTCTTGCTCGGCCTGTCGTAGCTGCTCCGCCTTCCACGTCAGTGTCGGGTGTCGACGCGCGTCGAACTGGCGCTGCTGCTCGTCACGAAGAGCCTTCGACAGGCGCTGCAGTGGGCCTAACGGCGGGAGATCATCGTCGCTTTCATCGTTTTCATCTTCGTCGGAGGTGTCGCCATCATCGGCGTCTTCGCTATCGCTGCTGTCTTCATACTCATCACTGTCATCCGTAGCAGTAGACGAGGGAGTCTCTGTCCGCACCATTCGCAGGCGAATGCTCCCTGCAACGGGGACCATATCGTGGGAATTAGAGCCGACGACGACTTGTTCCTGTGTGTATAGCGTCCATGCCATCACTGGTCTGTGGCACGAAGCGAATCGATCGACTCGCTACTTCACTTGTCGTCAAAGCCTCGAGACAAGAAGAGTGCTCTGAGCATGGATCGGACTCGGATCATCAGATGCGAAGCTATTTATAGCTCGATGCTGGCCTTGAATTGCAGGTAGCAACGCCTTGATCCAAGTCGCCGATCTGGGAACCATTTTAGCGCCGGATTCGCTTATAAGACGGAGAGGCAGGTTGCCGGCGTATCCTGTTGGTGTGGGTCTTACATTATGAGTCTCCTCGCTCCGTTCCCATTCCCAAATCTGCCTCGTTCTCGCCGCACTCAGACATCTCTTCAGCTTCAAACACTCGTGGCTAGACACTGCTCGCCACCATGGTCAAGGTCCATGCACGTGTTCCATTGGTGTGCCGCGTCGTGACGGTCGTACTGGCGCTCATCTCGGTGATCACGGCGGGCACGGGCGGCATCAGGAGCTGCACGTTCGGCCAGGAGAAGTACAGCTCGCAGGCGCAGGTCAACTTCCTCATCGCCGTGGGCATCCTCGTTGTCATCTCCCTCGCGCTGCGGATCGTCGCGTTCGACGTCAAGAAGCGCCGCCTGCCGAGCGTGGTCGTGCAGCTCATCTTCGACGCCGTGTTCGCGCTCCTCGCGTTCGCCGCGGCCATCGCCGTGGCCTCCTCGCCCGTGGGCAATGAAATCTGCTACGGCGAGCTCATGGACTTCATGGAGAAGGCGTGCGAGTTCCGCTGCTCGAACGTCATCGTGTCCGTCGTCATGATGTTCCTCTCGTTCGTGGGCTTCCTCGGCGACGTGCTCTTCGTGGCCAACGTCATCCAGGTCGCCTCGTCCTCGCAACCCGCCGAGGACTTCACCTTCGGCGAGACCGCCGGCACGCCGCGCGCCGCCAAGGCGAAGGCCAACGCCTCATTACCCAGCTCGACTAGCGTCTAGCTGCAACGAGGACCCACTTCCATTGCTATCTATTCATGGCTATCTATGCCCGTGAAGAGAGAGAAGCAGAAGGCACGCCTCCATGCCGATATCTCCATTCAATATAAGACCTATCACAACGAATGCATCATTGAGACGTGCTAGACAATCCAGGAGCTTGATTAGACTGTCGGAGGCATCACGAGCGCATCGTCGACTGTCACATAGTGCCATTGACGAGCGTCGTCACCTACGATCGACGCAATGAGCCAGCTGGGAGGTACGCATGACCTCGGACTTTACAGACTATGGTGGCCATCATGAGTGCGTGGTCTCTGTCTCTCGGTAGTTGGCGGGCTACATGACGATCCGAAGACTGATCCGATCGCCAAACTGAAGACACGGCGCACCCGAATACGGTCTTGAAACGAGCTCAACACCCGAATCCGGTAAGCGACGAGCTTAAGGTGGGTGCAAGTGTCTGACGGACTGACTGACTACCAGCCAGAGTGTCCGGTGTGGCGCTTGATAGTGGCGCTTGATACTTCCTATGGTCCGTCTCGATATGACCACTTCTCTAAAGTGCTCGCAAAATTTGTACCAAAATGAAGCTTGTCGTTCGGGGAATCTCGCAGTATTTTTTGCTGAGCGCTTTGTTCGCTCAAGAAACGCTGAGAAGTAGGATAAAAATTGACAGTCACAAGGTTATTTGTCGCAATTCTTTATAAAATTAGCGATACTGTTGTGCTTTTCAGCAAAAATGGCGGTGGCGAGGTATACACTCCGCGACAAAAATTAGCGTCCAGTCGAAAATTGACGATATCTCGGCAACTACTGCGAATTTGGAAACGCTGTTTAGATATGTGGTACAAAACGCCAGGTCAAATCGCTTGTTTATGCTAAGATGAGTTAAA
>JAADXW010000016.1:0-67235 GCA_023337975.1 Phytopythium ostracodes
CAATGACATGAGATTTTCAAAAGGTAAACAGTTATGTGTCGCACACTATCATGTTTACCGAAGAGCGCCAAGTGCTCATCAGAAACTGGTCGGCGGGCGAGCCATCAACAACGTCGTCTTCGTCATTCACGTAGGAGTCCGGTCCACCGAACACATTGAGCGCCTCAAGCTGGACCACGACCGCGTTGATAGACTCCTGAAACTCAGGCGCTTCATCCAGCTCATCGCACGCAGCGTCGTCGCATGATTCCACAAGTAGGCACTTGCGAAATCCTTCTTTGACTATAGCAGATGGTAGGTTGCGTCACGCCTGAGCAAGCCACCGAACGATGGTCGGTCGGTCAAGCGCCTTTAAGACGAACTTGTCCTCCGCGTCGCTCGGAGCGAAGCGTGCAATTTGATCGCTCAGAAACGCCACCCACGAGCGCCGCAGCCGGTCTTTGACCGGCTTAATCCACACAGCGTTGGTGAGTTGGCAAAGCCACGTCAACCCCGCCGGAACCTTTTGCAGGATCACGTTGAGCGACCGAGCGTACTCGACCACCTCGGGCACCCAGTGCCCATTAAAGTCATCGAGCAGAAGATCACGGGCTCGTTAAAAATGTTGCGATTGCCGAAATGAAAGCTCAGAAACTCGAACGCCATCGCTCCATTCCACCACGCTACGTTGTTGCCGTAGATGCGGACACTATGGTCAGTTTGGAGGCCGCCCACCTCCTTTCAAACATAGCGCCCGAATCCGTGGCGAGTGCGTGCGTTCTCTTCCCGTACCTCGGGAACCTTCGAAGGCTTGGCCTTAAAAACGAGGAAGGGAAGGTACTTGAGACCACGAGAGTCACCGAGGAGCATCGCTGTGATGCGCTCCTTGTCTTTCTTGGCGCTCTTCATCCATACAGTCTTGGAGCCGGTCGGCGCGATGGTAGTGCGGGGCAGCATCTCAAAGAAAATGCCGGTCTGATCAGTGTTGTATATTCTTAACGCCCTCAATGAACGCCTTGTGCCTGACCTGCGTCGCGAACTCCTTAGCGCGCCGAGCCGCGTCTGCAGGTGCCTCTTGTCCATGGCGAGTCCGCGCCCGAAAGAACAAGCGGTGGCGCTTGGTGAAGCCGCGCCGCCACTACCAGGAGGCTGAGAAGCTATCCGGTTGGATGCCCAAGTCGCGCGCCACCTCAAGAGCCTTTAGCTTCAGCATTTACGCGGAGACAGGGTAGCCATCGCGTCAAAAATCGTTTACCCACTTCACGATCCGCTCCTCCGCCTCATGCGGGAGCGCCAGAGCGAGACTAAGCGCCCACGTGCAGCTCTGGCTGGCGAGGCGAGCGCTCTGGGCGCGCTGCTCCAGCGCCTCTCGCTGGACCGACCACTTGTAGATGAGCTTGGCCTTGTTGTCTCGCGTTTGGCGGGTCAGGCCGCCAAAGAAGCGCTCGAGAATGGCGTTGATGTCGCTTGTGGCGTCGAAATGCTGGACGACGCGCGCCTTGAACGCGACGCTGTAAGGCTGTCGAAGAAAGCGCCTCTGCTGGCGTCCGCTTCCACGAACACACGGACGACCGGCTCGCATGGTTTTAACGTAGGAAGGGAGGGGTGTGGCGTTGGGGATCAATAGTGCGGAATGCACGGATGCACGGTGCTGGAAAATGTGTGGTTCAGTGGCAGCAAAGCTCGGCGTCCTAGCTTTCCTAATTTCGACTGATGCTCAATCTGCATCAAAACTGCCCCGAATAGAAGGCGCCGCCAATGATGAGGATTACGGTATGTAAATTCTCTGGGATGACTGATTCTCTTTTCCATAGCCAGACCAGTTGCTCTGTAACAAATAGGAAGCTTGTTTTCAGTGAGCGGGATACACCCTCAGTAACAAGCCGATATTGATCCATATCCAGATAACCAACATACTGCACTCAAGTATTTGATGTTTTCTCATCCTAGTACTGTACTTGTGTGACATTTTAATATTAAATAGACTGTTTGTGTGAGAGGCAGCTTGAGATTTAAATCGAAGCACTTTATGTGCAGCACTACTGCTGTCCTATTTTCACTGCGGCATGAATAAATCTCTTGACTGCTTTGTGTACTCCCACACAATTCAAAACCGCATACTGTACTCAAGTATATTTTTATCTTCCGCTGTGCTTGTGTATTGTATAATTTTCGCACATTTTTGGCACATATCCAAGGCTAAAATCCTGGTTTTGTCCATTTTGTCTAGAAACGATGGAGTTTGTATGCTGGGAATTGATCAGGATCGGTACCAGGTCCGACGAATTTACGTCTGCTTCGCTTTTACCTTTACACTTGACAGGGACTTTTTACACGGTTGCAGAGATTCATGGAATACGGTACTTTGGTGTCCAAACTTGTGCCGTCGGGCGACGTAGTATGCGGCCACGCAAATCGTGGATCCTCACTCCTGTTCTGCCGCGTACAAAAGCTACTGTACTGCCCCTGCCTCTATGCGATCGTCGTTGGGATGTCAAACGTGCATTCGCCCTATGCGTGGGGGGGCGAACGTTGGGATCGACTGGACGGCCGTCCGTGGCGAGTCACGTGTCAAGTGTCAAAAGGCGCGCAGCGAGAATCAACTCGACGAAACCTCGCGAATTCAAACGTCGCTGTATTTTATTTTATTTTCGCCTCGGTGGCCTTTTTCTTCCTTTCCTGCATCAGGTTGTGGATGGGTTCGCGGCGGGTGTATCTTTTAGAGACGCACGCAAGAAACTGCAAGTTGCTTGAAAAATACAGTACAGTAGGTTCAGTACAGTACAGAGTAACATAGAGTCGATTCATACAGTAATTTACGATCCATCCCTTCCGCGCGTGTCAAGTAAAAAACCACATTGATGACGGCGTATTTGAAGCAACAGTACTGTATCACTGTATCAGGGACGGCAGTCCTCATTCGAGACTGCGGCGAGCAAAATTATGCTAATCAACCTTTTACTGTTTTGCGAAATAGGCACACCATCGCGAAGATTAGCGTCTCTGCTTCATTTTGGTATGCCGGTTGGCCCACAATTCAAAGTTCCTACCAAGTTCTTGCCTCTCAAAATAAATTTCACTCTGAAAATTAAAATGCTGATTCTCTGTTTTGGGTGATATGGTGTATTTTGGGCGCTGAATCGATCGAGCCAATAGCCACTGTCCAATTCGCTCTCCTTCTAGTCGAAAAACGACTCTTCCGTCCAAGATTTGTATACAATGTAGCCCAAAAGAAATAAAAAGAATGATTTTTCTTAAAACTTCGCTTAAGTACGAAAGTCAGTCATCAAACTTCAGAGGCGGTTTTCTTGAAAAGAATAAAAGGTTGATTAGCATTATTTGGTTCGCCGCAGTCGCAGGGACGGTAATTTTCGTGGAAAGAAATTCTTTCCACGAAAATTACCGTCCCTGCGCTCATGCAACCACAGTCACTCCGTTGCTTCGTCCACAGTTGGACGTTCACTACAGTAGTCGCGGCTGGATGGACGTCCTCACGGATGAACGACGGTCTCGTCCCCTATTGTAAGATGACTGCGGCCGCCCGCATTCGTGTTGTTTATCCCGGACGACCCGCGTCCGCCGTGTGAATGGATTCCAGTCGGCTATTACAGTAACATATTGTTGGCACTGCATCGGAAGCATGCCGAAGGGAAAGCGGCGTGTTGGTTCACATCCCCCCATCGTACTGTACAGCACTGTATTGTACACAGTGTAAGGTGGTCCGAGCGCACGTTCCCCGAGCGTGCGGTTTGGCGTGTCCCATCCGCGACCAGGAAAGAAAACCCGGAAAATTACCTTCCTTCTTCCACCGCGCTTTCCGCCCATGGCCGGCGCTGGACAGTCACGCGCAGCGATCTGTACGTCACGCGTCCCCTACAAACACCAAGTGAGCCCGTACTGTACTCACTCGGGCTCGTCGCGGACGCAGCTGCGCGCCACGAAAAGATCGCGCGTGTCCTTTCTCCACGGGGTCGTGAACAGACGCCGGTCGGTAAATTACGCCTTTGCAAGCGTAAAAGTCGCGTGAAGGTTGCGCGAATCCCCGCGAGGGGATGCGTCCGTCCGCTGCGGCGATCAATTTCAAGAGGTTTTTGAAGTTTTCTATTCTACTGTACAGTACCGACACACACACACACACACACACAAAAAAAAAATGGAATTGGACGGTGGTTGGAATGGGAGGGGAACGGGAGGGAGGCAGGCACGACTGTGCGCGCCTCCTCCATCCACTCCCTCCCGACGGCCGTCCCCTCCTTCTCCGCGGATCCCCTTCTCTGCGCTCTGCGTCCGCAAGTCTCCCCACTCGACCACCCGCCGCGGGACCCTCACTATTATTAGCGCCCCATACAACGCAAAGGGACGCAGCCGCCGCGGCGGAATCTTTCACAGTTGTCTACCCTCTCCCAACCGGACGGCCATGTCCCCACCCTACGCCGCCCCTCCGGCCCCCGTATCGGCCCTCAGCACGGACGACATGCTCATGGGCGAGATCCTCATGTCGCTCAAGAACCGAGGTGCGGACGACGCGGCCCCCGTCCGCAGTGTGGACGTGGTGGACCCCTCCAGCCCCACCAACCCCACCAACCCCACCAGCAGCAGTGTGACCTACCGGACGAGAGTGAACCTTACCGTGCAAGTGGGGCCCCCGTATCCGCTCCCGGCGTCGGCCTCCTCCCCGTCCTCGTCAGCATTCGACCTAGGATCCCTGTCCGCGGTCAGTCCCATGGCCTCGTCCGCAGCGGACCGGCTGCCGGCCGCCAGCCCCACGGGACGTGCGCTAGCCCCTGCGTCGTCTAAACGGTACGCGCCGGTGGTTCAGCTGGAGGACCTACGGCGTTGCTTCAACATGCCGATCGCGGTGGTGGCGCGCAAGTTCGGCATCTGCGCGACGCTGCTCAAAAAAATCTGCCGGCGCCACGGCATCCAGCGCTGGCCACACCGGCAGATCCGATCACTGCAAAAGAGCATCGACATGCTGCGCGAGTCGCTGGCCGTCGCCAAGGGCTCCAACCGCGAGTACATCGGCAAGAAGATCGCCGCCTTCGAGCTCACGCTCGAGTGCATCATGCAGGACCCCAACACGGCCGCGCGGGGCATCGCCGCCGGCCGACTGGCCTCCCCCGCCGTCCTGGGCGGCACGGGATCCTCCTCGGCCGGCCCGCCGGCCGGCACCCGACGCCGCGCGTCCACCACGGCGCTGCTGTCGCCCACGCTGTCAGCCATGGCCGTGCTGCCAGCGCCCGAGGGCGGGCTCTCAGACGACGAGGAGCTGCGCGGCCCCCGCCTGGCCAAGCGCCGCAGCAGTATGTCCCTCGAGGCCATCCTCTGCTGAGCGCTGGGTGGGGAACGAAGCTGGGGGACGAGGAGTATAAGTAGGTGTCCATTTGTATATATCTTAGCTTGGTGGTGGTGTAGTGGGGCGTGTGTGTGTGTAGTAGCAATAGCAAGTAGGGCTGACAGTAGTGGATATACATGTACACTGTATGTAGCGAGGTGTACGTAGCGAGAGACCAACAAGAGAACGCGAGACTGTCATATCCAGGCATTTCCATTCATAATGCGATGGTTTTACAGTGCGGGAAGAAAAAAATGTCGAAAAGCAAAGCAAAATAAGATCCAACTGGTGGAGTGGGGTGGGTGGGGACGGACGGGACGGTCCACGAACGCCACGCGGAAAAAGAAGGCCATGGCCACGCGCGCGCCCGCGAAATCTTATTCTTGTTCGGCGCCCTGGAATGTTACTGTAGTGCGGATTGATGGGGTGACGGCGAGCAGTGGGGTGGGTAGGTGGGTGGGTGTTTTCAGGGCCGCCGAGTTGCTCACGTGATGGCCGCGCAGCCCCCTCGCCCACCTCCTTTCTAGGTCGGTGGCGGCCCCGTCTTCTGCTCGGTCAAGCGGCGCCTGCGTAGGGCACCTACTGTGCGTAGGGCGCTGCATAGGATGTTGTACCGTACGTAGGGCGAAAGAAGCGGCGCCGCAAACGAGAACAAGATTCCACTTTGGAGCTCCGATTCTTCAACAACCCACCCAACCTCCTTAACCTGATACAGTAATAAGCAAACTATATTATATATATGATATCACAGGGTATCGGGTGGACGCAGGGTGCGCATATAAGAACCGCACTTTACGAGGAGATGCGAACTTAATTGTCCACCATTTGCGCCCCGCCAACCAAACACGGCAATCAACCACCCGGCCCCACCCATCAAGCCATCCCGCCGTCGACCGTCACTTCAGTTCGCGTGTTCTACCTCACCGCCCAGTCCACAACTACTGTACCGCAATGAGTTCGACGGCGGCGGTGATCGCCGAGGCGGAGGCGCGCACGCAGGGCTACGCGCCGCGCATCAAGCTGGACGCGGTGCTGACGTCTACGTCGCTGCTGGCGGACGCTTCGTCGTCGTCTCCCGCTGCGCCTGGTGCGCGGCAGATCGTGGGCAAGGTGCGCGACGTGTACGACGTACCGAGCAAGCAGTCGGTGCTGCTGGTGGCGACGGACCGGCAGTCGGCCTTCGACCGCGCGCTGGCCTCCGTGCCGTACAAGGGCCGCGTGCTGACGCTCACGAGCGTCTGGTGGTTCAACGCCACGCAGCACATCGTGCCCAATCACCTCGTCCGCGCGCCGCACGCGTCCGCCATGGTCTGCCGCAAGTGCCGCGTATTCCCCGTCGAGTTCGTCGTGCGCGGCTACATCACGGGCTCCACGTCCACATCCATGTGGACCAACTACGCCAAGGGCAGCCGCGACTTCTGCGGCCACAAGCTGCAGGAGGGGCTGCTCCAGCACCAGAAGCTGCCCGAGAACCTCGTGACGCCCACCACCAAGGACGACAAGCATGACGAGCTCATCTCGGGCGTCGAGGTGGTCCAGTCGGGCCGCATGACGCAGGAGCAGTGGGACTACTGCGAGCAGAAGGCGCTCGAGCTCTTCGCCTTTGGCCAGCAGGAGGCGGCGCGCCGCGGCCTCATCCTCGTCGACACCAAGTACGAGTTCGGCGTGGACGAAGTGGACGGCTCCATCCGCCTCATCGACGAGATCCACACGCCTGACTCGAGCCGCTACTGGCTCGCGCACTCGTACGAGCAGCGCATGAGCGAGGGCAAGTCGCCCGAGAACATCGACAAGGAGTTCCTGCGCCTCTGGTTCAAGGAGCACTGCGACCCGTACAAGGATGAGGTGCTGCCCGAGGCGCCCGCCGAGCTCGTCACGGAGCTCTCGCGCCGCTACATCCTGCTCTACGAGCTCATCACGGGCGACCGGTTCGTCTTCCCCGACGCTGACGTCAAGCCCATCGACGAGCTGCGCGCCGCCATCGAGCGGGACGGACTGCTCAAGAGCGAGTAGGCCGTATCGGCGGCCGCTTCGGCTAGCTTGGAAGCCCAGTCGATCGCCGTAAATATGAATCTACACGTGTTCCTTCCCCTCACAAGCAAGAAGAGCCTATGGATGTGCGAGTCTATCGTTCAGCTGTCGTTCGTTCTACTTGGCTATCCTCTTGGTTTTCTGCGCCGCGTGGTCCACTGCTTCGCCATGGTCGCCGGCACTTGCCGTGGTCGTCGCCGCAGTGGTCGTCGTCGATCCTTTGCGACTGGCGTCGCCCGGGTCCGTCGACGTTGCGGTCTTGCTCTTCTCAATGTCGGACACGTTCGGTGGGGTGTAAAAGTCCAAGTTAGCGGTGGTCACGGGCACGACCGACGCCTTGGAGAGCCGCGACGCCGGCTTGCTGTCGCCCTTGGCGTCCAGCACAGTCGCGTAAGACCCTTCAGTCATGGTGAGTGGCTCGTGGTTGCCCTGGACCCATTGGTAGTCGATGTTGCGCGCCTTCTGGCAGCGCTTGACGAAGATGATGGTACTGGCGACGGCGCGGAAGCGGCCGCGAGGCTTAAGCTTGTGCATGTCGCGGTGCGAGAGCAGGTAGACGCCGCTGATGGTGATGCCTGCGCCCAGGAAGAACATGGCGAGCGACAGCGTCGACATGCGCGCGAACTCCTTGAAGTACACGCCGCCGCCGAAGATGCTGACCGAGATGAAGAAGCACTGGAAGACCGGCACGATGAAGACGGCGTCGAAGAACTGCAGCCCGTACGCCATCCAGTGGATTTGCAGGAAGACACTCGCGAACATGGCCAGGAACAACACGTACGTGATGACGTTGGCGAACTGGCTGTCCCCCTCGAACGTCGTCTTGATGAGCTCCGCGACCGACTTGGCGAACAAGATCGACTGCGCGCCGCAGATGCCCGACAGCGCCGGGTAGCTCACCGGGTGGAGCTACAGTCGCCGACAAGAGAGACAAAGAGTGTGAGTTGCGTCAACGGGCACCGAGAGAGTCGATGGAACGCACCTTGCGGAAGCGCTTGTAGGCGTGGGAGCTCGTGCCGTGGCGCGCCTTGACCTTCTGCATGTGCTTGGCGAGGAAGAAGAGCCCGAAGGCGGTGGCGCTCATCAGCAGCGCGTACATGATGAAGAACGGCTCGCGGTACAGCGCCACGAGCTCGTCGATCGTGTAGCACCCGATCTCCTTGTCGGCGAAGCTCGCGACAATGCAGATGCCCACCATGACGAGGAACGTGCCCAACGCGTCCTGATCGGCAAAAGATGTAAGCAAGTGAGCGGATGACATAAGCTCAACAGTACGTATGCAGAGCAGCCCACGAACCATGCGCGTAAACTTCTCCTTGAGGAAGATCGAGGCGAAAGCGACGTTGGCGACCATGGTGGAGCCGCCGACGGGCGCGGCGAGCGACTGCGGGAGGAACCCGAGCGCCACAAAGTCGAGCACGCTGCCGCCGACCACGAGCAGCAGGCCGATGACCCACAGCGGCTGCCGCACGTAGTTGCGCTTGTGCGTCACGCGACGCTTGGCCTCGCGCATGAAGGAGTACTTTTGCAGGTTTACGCCCATGTTGGAGCACACGGAGCCGACGATCGACAGGATCACGCCCAGCCACCACAGCTCGTGCGCGTCGCCCTCGGCTTTTCCCTCCTTCTCCACGTCCGGACACCCCATTGCGTCGCGGGTGGTGCTGCTCGGTGCGGTTCAATGTCGTGGCGCGATGTCCTCGAGCGAGGAGGGGGTCTTGACAATGCGGTGGCCAGCAACGCGGCGGCGGCGAGCTTTACAGACAGACGCGTGCTTCAGCGAGTCTTAAGACGTTTGTATGGGCAGGCATCGCGGTCGAGGTACTGTAATGGAAATGCCCTCGCACGCTCCTCCGTCACCTACGCGTCGGCCGGAGCAGAGCGATAAGAACGCACGCGAGCGCGGCTCGCTATTAATACGCCGCCAGCGCTCTCGGGACGCTATTTTCAGCTCTGATGCGAGGCACAAGAGCCCCGCGGTGGTCTTGTTACAACGTATACAGGGCAGCAACGAGACCGCGTCTGAGCGGCCCAGTGATTGCGACCAGGCAGGCGTTGGCCCCGCTATTTCCAGAGCGCCATGCACCCTAAATATCGACGCGCAGGCCGCCATTGGACTCTCGTGGGTAGCATAATCGACTGCCGTTAGCGCCGGCAGACAACGGGAGTCCAGCGTAACGCGATCCGCGCCAGCAGTGTATTGTTACTGTGTGTGCCAAAAGAAGTGTTATAAGTCGCTGAAAGTCGAGCGTGACACTTGTCAATCAGAACGGTCGATTCGCTCTAAAGTATTGTTAATCGCTAAGAAATGGGGCAACTTCAACGTGGTACGTGGCTCTTCGCGCTCTGAGTCGGAGGGTTATAAAGTGTAACCGCGAGGTACAGTACACACTTGTAACTGTCGATTGGGTGACTCAGATTGGGGGTACAGTATACAGGTATACTAAGTATATGCCGCTCATTATACGTTGAGAGCGGGGGTATACGGAGTTCCGCCTGTCAAGTGGCACTGTCAAGTCGGCATGGCGTACCCACCCACGGCGTTTGTTCCAGCGGAAGGAATCAGAACTGCTCGATACTGGAATCAAGTGAAATACGCCCTCTTCTCAGATTAAACTGACTCGCGCGGCTTTGTCGCCCTCAGTATGCATAAACGACGGCGTCGTCTCGCGATCGGAACAAAACGGAGCTTGTCCATGCGCACTCTCGGCTTACGCTGTTGGCTCCTCTTGATGCCGGTTGTCGTTCATGAAGCTCTCGCACGTTCAGCCGCTCGCTGCTGGTGCGCGCGCTGCCGCCTTGACGGCCACTGACCGGCCGAATGCGTCATTTTCTTGCCTCTGAATGCGCGGCGTGGCCTTTGACTGGCCGTAACACGCCGAACGTGGGGTGGACGTGACGGCTCCCGCGTCTCTGGACGACGACGCGCAGCTGTGTGAGCAGTGTGCTAATAGCGCGCGCCACCAACCAACCTCTAGGGACTAAACGCGTTGGTGGCGGCGCGAATACTGGCATGAGCCGGGCGTGCGGCATCGCATATAACAGCGCGAGGCGATGTGAAACAGCAACGCGTGTGTTGGCGCGTTCTGGCGAACGGTTCGCGGGCAACGAACGTTGCGAGAATGGACACGCGCGAGAGCTTCTGGAGAATAGTTTACGGCTTTATTACTTAGCATACTATGATTCCTTTCAATAGATACTACAAGGGTGGGAACGTCTCAAAAACGAAGCCTGGTGACTCGGAAGGGTGCCAAGCGCTGCCCCAAAGCGTGTGCGACAACACAGCGCGCGCAGCTACTTGATGGAGCGAGCGGAACTTCACTTGGACGCCTCAACGACCAGGTCGAGCGGCTGGAGCTTGACGGACGACTTGCGCTCGAGCGCAGCGCGGTGGAAGGCGCCGATGATGGCCAGGTAGCCGAGTTGCTGGCGCTTGCGCGGCAGCTTCGAGCGCTCCTGGTCGCGTCGGCGGCGCTTCTCCAGCTCGCGCTTGAGGCCGCTGCTGACCGCCAGCATCGCGTTCTTGGTGGTGGGCGACGTCGGGCTGAGCTCCGCGTTCTCGTCTTGCGCTTCGGTGGGCTCCTCAAAGTCGAAGTCCAGGCGCGCGCGCTTGGCGCCTCCTCGTCCATGCGCTGGAGAGACGGCGGGCGTGGGCGGCGCGAAGCTCTCGAGGTCGCGCTTGAGCGACACCTTAAGCGCGGTCAGGGCCGAGGCAAGGTTCGCGCCATCGGCAGCAACGAGGGCTGGAGACGCGGACGTCGGCGCCGGACTGGGCCTGGGCGACTTGAGGATGCTGCCGCCGAGACGGCAGGCGCTTGGTACCGCGACGCTGAGGCGGTTCTTGCACTTGGGGAAGTGGCGGTCGAGCGTCATGCTGCTGGGTTCGGCCGCCATCTTGGTTGTCGACGGGTGCGGGATACAAAATGGAAATACACAATACAACGCACGCACGCACGCGGCTAGAGACGACTCGACGCGCTTCGACACGAGAGAGAGAGAGCTATATTTCGCTCAAGTGGGTGCACGCCCGACACTCACTATTGCTGATGGGTTCTTTTTCTTCTGCTTTGTGACTATCAACCTCACCCACTTGCTTCCAGTATGGAGGGGGGCGAGTGAGAGTGAATGTCACTTGCTCTCGAGGCGGCAAATACAACAATGAGCGAGGAGGGAACGGCTGAAGGAACGGGAGATCAACAAGAACAGTCCGCACGGTACTACACCGTAGGAAAGCCAGCCTTCCGCATCTCTTTCCGTAATTAGTTGCCAAAATATGAGAAAGTCATGGCTATTCTCGTAATTAGAAGAAAGAAGCGAGAAGCAGTCGCGTGTCCCGTGTGGTCCGCCCGGAATTCGGAACGCGAACCACTCGCGGAAACTATCGACTGGCTCCCACTCTGGACCCCGATTAGTGTGGCGCACACCACCACTTGATACAGAACCCGACTGCTTTTCCGTTGAATTGACCCCTGGAAGGAAGGAACAAGCTCAGAAAGCAACAAGCCGTCGAGTCAATCGGCGCTCGCCGTTCGGTGCCGTAACCCGATCGCTACCGTCACCACGGACGAGTCGTGGAGCCTGTCGGTCGGTGAATGGGGCCGGAACCCGCGCGACCACGGCGCGTTGCGCTCGCCCGGCTTGTTAAATTATGACGTCGCGCGGCGATCGGACGCAAACGCCGCCAGCCATAATCGCTCCAGTTCGGTGGCCACTTGAACTTTGGCTGGGGAAGACAACGGCGAAACGAAATGTCCTATCATAATTGATACAAACCGGTATCGAATATCGCGGGGATCTTGCATTTCACGTGGTTTTACACGCCAAATTGAAGCGCGCACCTCTCTCTTTTAATCTTTGTTTTACTATACACTGCGGATTCCACACCGGCAGATCCATCCTCATAATCGAACGTGCCGCGTCAGCGCCTGCCTGCCCCTCCCCGCTCCCCGCTCCCCGCCACCGCCCGCTCGGATCTCCGCTCACTTTTTGATTTCCGCGCTCCGAGACCAACCCGGCCGCCGACCACCGAAGTTGCAGAGAAGATCACCATGAGCGAGGAGAAGCAGGCCAAGAAGCAGAGTGCGTCCTTGCGGTCGAAGGTGATGCACATGCTAGTCGCGTCCTGCAAGCGACTGACGTTTGCTGTTTGTGTGTGTCTCCCTGTCCTTCAGCCACGTCCGGACTCGTGTCCTTCATCACCGGCGGCGTCGGCGGTACGTCGTCGCTTGGGTATGTTGTTCATTGCACCAGCGAGTCCTGATCATTCGATTCGAACGGCGATGATGATGGCGAGCAGGCGTGTGCCTCGTGGCCACGGGCCACCCGATGGACCTGGTCAAGGTCAACATCCAGACCATGCCCACGCCCAAGGCCGGCGAGGCGCCCATGTACACGAGTGCCATCGACTGCGCGCGCAAGATGGTCGCCAAGGACGGGGTGCGTCGCCTGTATCACTATCACAAGCTACCGCTTCACCTCTCTGACACGGATTATCGTCCACTGCCAATGTCTTGCATCAACTCAGTTCAAGGGCCTGTACCGCGGCATGTCGGCGCCGCTTGTGGGTGTGACGCCCATCTTCGCCACGTGCTTCTGGGGCTACGACATGGGCAAGCTCATCGCGGTACGTGTCCGCGTGCTGCAATAGCAAGCCAATTCTGCAGCCGACCATCTAATCATCGAACGTGCACGATGTCAACCTTTAGATCAAGGCCTCGGGTCAGAGCCCGACGGACCCGCTGTCCATGGGCCAGATCATGTTCGCCGGCGGCTTCTCGGCCATCCCGGCGACAGTGGTCATGGCACCGGGCGAGCGCATCAAGTGCTTGCTGCAGATCCAGGCCCAGGCCGTCGAGCGCGGCGAGCCCAAGCTGTACGACGGTATGGTCGACTGCGCCAAGAAGCTGTACCGCACGGGCGGCATCTCGAGTGTGTTCCGCGGCTGGGAGGCGACGCTGCTTCGTGACGTGCCGGGGTACGTCCGCCTTTGTTGAGTGGTGGTGGTGATGGTGGTGGTGGTGGCTGCATCATCTCGCTGACGGGTTTTGCAATGACTGTACAGCTCGATCGGCTACTTCGGCGGCAACGAAGCCATCAAGCACTTGCTGACGCCCAAGGGTCAGGACGTGTCGGACCTGAGCGCGTTCCGCGTGTTCATCGCCGGCGGTTTTGCCGGTATGATCAACTGGGCGATCGCCATCCCGCCCGATGTCATCAAGTCGCGCATCCAGACGGCGCCCGAGGGCACGTACCGAGGTATCATGCACTGCTTCCAGGTGATGATGAAGGAAGAGGGTGCTGGTGCGCTCTTCAAGGGCATGGGCCCGGCCATGGCGCGTGCGTTCCCGGCCAACGCCGCCTGCTTCCTCGGCGTGGACTTCTCCAAGAAGCTCTTCGCTTCGTTCGGCTTCGACTAGAGAGCGGGCAGGAGCGAGTGTGACGAACTGAAAGCACGTAAGAGCCACTAATATCGACAAAAAGGAGTTGACGCTGTAAACAAACTGAGAGGTGGGAGGGTGAAGACGAGCGCAGGCAGGCAAGCAGCCCACGACGAAGCGTGGCTGTTCGCTTAATGACTACTTTAATAGACTCTTTCTGGAGAAGGCGTCGTTGATCTCCGCGCGCGGCTCGTCCGTCCCGCGGTATAGCGTGTTGCCGTAGAACTCGACCATCTCGCTGGTGATGGCAACATGGAGCACAGTGGCGGACGTTAGTCGGAGCCAAGAGCTATTATGGTGGGTGGCCTACAACGGACGTACTTGACGCGCTTGAGCTCCTTCTTGGCTTGGACAATGGCCGCCTCCTGCTCCTCTAGCGACGTGTCGGTGCCCGGCAGCGATCGCAGCAGCTCCAGCGCCTCCTTGTACCGGTTCTTTATAGCGACCGCCTGGTGTTGACAATGTAAAACCAGCGATCAGTTGGCCCTCGCGGTGTTCATCGTCTCTCGACAGACAGCGAGTGGAAGGGCAAAGTCGCACCGATGCCGAGATGTCGCCGATGCGTGTGGTCTCCTGACTCGAGCTGGCCGACAGCACGTCCTTGAGCACGTCGATCAGGTTCGGCAGCAGGTCGAACGCCTGGCAAATCGAGGGGGACACAACATGACGTATTAACGGGGGCGTCTCTTTCGTGGGAGCGCTTGACGCCGCGTAACCGCCTCCAGGGGCAGATCTAGATCGTCCTCTACGACAGGTATCGACAGATCCGCTCACCTCGTGCAGCTGCGCCTTGGACAGCGCGTCGTCGCCGCTCTCGACGCCGTCGCTCACGCTCATTTTCGCTTTTGGAAGCGTCGGCAGAGTGGAGTCGGTCGGCGGTTCGACGTATAACCAGGTTACACTTGACCTCTATTGAGGTACACCACACGTAATTTTAATAAATGCGAAATCAACGGTATCAATTATTGATCGCCGACACCACCAACGAGACCTCCTCATGCACATGCATGGACGACCGGTGCGTTCTCATTGAGCGAAGACGACCAGCAGACACGCCGGACGCATGGATCGGCGACTGACATCACGCGGGTCAAGGCCGATACCAGCCTATCCGCTCCATTCCATCCGACCGACGAGGCATAACACCAAAAACACAACGACACCGTACGCTTGTTCTTGCAATGGGACAATCTTTGAAAAGACGTGTTAAGCAAAGGTGGTTTGCGGTCCTTTCCTGTCACTCGGCCGAGGAGGCAACGCTATGGGGGGGCGTTTACTTCTTGGCGGGCTTCTCCTCGGCGGCCGGGGCGGCGGCGCGCTGGGCCTTGCGGGCGCGGGCGTGCTTGGCCTTCTCCTTGCGGGCCTCCGACTGCTCCTTGAGCGTCTTCTCGCGGTGGCGCTCGGCCTTCATCTTGTGGATGGTCTCCATGAGCACACGCTTGTTCTTGAACTGGTTACCCTTGCTGCGCATGTACAGCTCGTGGTAGATGTGCTTGTCGATCTTCTTGGCCTCGCGGTACTTGCGAAGGAGACGGCGGAGCACACGCATGCGGCGCATCCAGATCACCTTGAACGGCAGACGCGCGTTGGCCGTACCACGGCGCTTACCAATGCCGGTGTGGCGGCCCTTGCGCTTGGCCTCGTTGCGCTTCTGGAAGCGGGCGCGCGAGTGGATCACCTGCGGCTTCTTGATGACAAAGCCATCCTTCACGAGCTTGCGGATGTTCTGGCGCGAGTTGGCCAGCGCGATCTCGTTGGTCTCGTTGGGGTCAAGCCAGATCTTGCGCTTGCCGCACTTGAGCACCGACGCCGCCAGGCTGGTAAGGGCAACAAACACATCCGGGAATTAGTCTTGGGGATCTCGCGTATCCCGTAAAAGGGTTCACTTCGCGAGCACGTTGTGCTCGATATAGAGCGAGTCACGCGCCGATCGACACATCATTCGACAGCGCAGACGCACACGCATCGAACTGCCGCACCCGCGAACGCATTAAACCGCCGCACTCACCGCTTCTGAAGCTTCAAGGACACCATTATTCTTCCTCAAATTTGTCCCAAAGAATAAATGAACCAAGGCCGAACCGCGTGCCGACCACCAACAAGCAGGGGGGCCGTACAGGTCAAGTAACCTCGGTTTCAGTATTGTTATACAAAGATCAAGTGAACGTGCGTGGGGCAGGCGGGAGCCAGCCAATTGTACCGCAGAGAACGGTCCAGGACCGGTCTATCTTGTCTGACCTAACCGCGAACCGAGCTTATACGTAACGAACTACTGAATCACATCGAATAGAGGACCTCCGCTGAGCTTCAATGTGAGTGAGTGCTGGTCAGCCACCTGACCACGTTGAAGCGGATCCTACGGCTCTGCTTCGTGTTGCACTGCTTCAAGTACCTGTAGCGCTACCGTTGGGATCCATGGACCATTGTGAACACGCGAGTGATGGTGATATGGGTGGGGACGCCCAGCCTTGTGATGTGTTGTCGCTGGGCTTGAACTGTTCCTTCAGCCCGGATCCGCTCGCTCCCTCGACGCCTCTGACGTGGTCTGGCACCGCCTTTGGTCCTGTCGAGGCGACTGTGTCCCCTATGAAGTAGCCAATTGAGTGCGTTTATGGCGTGTTACGGCATTCGCGACGAGATGGAAGCGTCAATATCACAAGTAGACGTGATCGTCATGGTTCATGAGACGAAGCGACGGCACTGAATGAACATATTTTAACGCGGGTATGGGCTGCTCCTGCTACTGGCTCCCTGTCTCTGAGCATGCTTCAGCGCGGTTCACAACGATCGTCACTCGAGGATAGATCTCGCTGCTGGCTGCTCAGATGGTCTTGAGCTCGGCGGGTGCCCGGTACGTGTTGTTCATGGCCGTGTACGCCGCGCTGGACCCGTTCCCCGACGCGCCGTAGATGTTCTCGGCCGGCGGCGGGTTGCGCATCAGCTCCGCGCGGTACGCGTGCGACCGCTGGACGGCCACGTACTGCGGATAGCACAACGTAAGCGATGAGGACGTGGGGTTGGATATCCATGGCCAGAGCAATTGCCGACTCGTACCGTGACGAAGATCTGGACGGCGAAGCAGAGCGAGCCGAAGACGAGCACGATCCAGGCCCAGGCGTCAAAGTCCTCCCACTCGCCCACCAGGATAAGCAGCACGACGGCCGAGAAGCCCTCCAGCATCAGCATGAAGCAGTTGCCGAAGTAGTACTGTTCGCGAAGTCAGTCGAACGCACACGACGTCGGGTGTGAGATCCAGACCACCCACAAGAGAGAACGAGGGCGACGGCGGCGGCACTTACGAACTGGATGAAGCTGACTTTACTCTGGATGACGGGCTGCACGGACCCGTAGTAACCCATAGCGGCCACAATCACGCCGAACAGGCCGCTCCACCAGACCGTGTACGTGAAGAAGAAGGACACGAGCGTCACGCCGAGCTGCAGCAGCGCGATCGCGTTGCACGGGTCGCGGTTCTCGTACAGGAAGCCGAACTGGTCGCCGTGCTCGAGGTCCGCCATGCCCATACTCTCGTTGGTTGGTCCTCCGTTGAGTGCTTTGGATGTGCTGGACTCGGATGCGCGCGGCTGGCTGGAAAATCGGTGAATGATCGCGGTTGAAAGCGGCAGGCACTCGGGCGATCGCTTGGTGCTTGTATGCTGTGCTGTTGATCGACTCTTTCCGTGGGTATAGGAAGCGGCGACGAATCCAACGCAACGCCTCTTCGAGCGCCGCCCAAAAGATACCGCGCCATCACCTGCCAATCGCCATGCATGCTAACGCGGAGAAGGAATCCGTGGAAAGATGTGCGTCTGGTCTGGATATGGAAGCATTGCTGACTACGAGCGAACGGTATCAGGTATGCTGGGCGATGGAGCATTTCTCCGTTGTTGATTCGCATGGGCCAATCTGCTAGGGCTCAAGGTTGACGGGCGGGCAGGAAGGCATTGCATCGGTAGATTGGACACCAGCAGACCTAGAAGCTTCTCTTCTCACGCCCACGTGTCTATAGTAAACGTCACAACAAACCATCAACACAGGATCCCAATGCGCTCAGGACAAGCGCCGCTTGTCAAGCGGTCCATTGCTCTTCTATTTCCCGGCGACCACGCTGTCGACTCCGTCCCTGTTCACCTCCATCACTGCTCGTAGTGTGCTCACAGCTCGTCCTTGCCCTCGGCCTCGATCTCGTCCAAGCGGGCACGCACCTCGCGCAGCGTCTTGTCGCTGGCCTGGACGATCGGGTCGTTCTTGCCAAACAGCTTGAGCGCGATGCGGTGCGCCTGCTGCAGCAGCTTGTACGCGTCGGCGACCTCGTTGCGCCGCATCTTGACGCCCGCCAGCGCGTTCAGGCTGAACGCGTACGCCAGCGTGTCGTCGCCGTCGCGCTCCTTGAAGATCAGACGCGCCGTCTCGGCGGAGTGGTGCGCCTCGTCGACGTTTCCAAGCGCCAGCTGCGCCGTCGCCAGCTCCATGTACGCCTCGCCGATGCCCTTGGTCAGCCCGTTCACGTGCTCACCCTGCGCCTTGAGCATTTTTTTGATAGCCTGGGCGGCCTTGTCGTGCTTGTCCATCTTGCGGTACCCCTCGGCGATGCGCAGACTCGCCTCCACGTACGCCTCGTGCTGCTCACCGAGCCCGAGACGCACGTGCTTGCGCAGCGTCTTGTACTTCTTGATGGCCATGCGCGGGTTGTCGTTGCTCATGTACGCATCGGCGAGCGAGCGCAGCGACAGCCCGAGCGACGGGTGGCTCGGCCCGAAGATCTTCTCCGTCATGGCCACGGCGTCTTCCAGCACATCGATGGCTTCCTCCGGCTGCTTGGCGCGGATCAGCACGTTGCCGTAGTCGCCCAGCAGCTGCGCGTACAGCGCCGCGTCCTGCGAAATATCAGCCTTGTCCGTCACCGCGAGCCGCCCCGGACCGAATACGCGGTCGTGCATCTTGGTCAGCGCCTCGCGCAGATTAGCGATCGCGCCCTTGTAGTCGCGTGCGTCGTTGCTCTTCATGGCGGTGTTACGTAACCCGCGCACCGCCACAATCGTCGGGTCCACGTCGCGGTTGGACGCGCTCGACGTCGGCTCGGGCGTGCGCGGCGCCCCCCGCGGCTCGAACTCGTCCTCATCTTCGTCCACCACGTCTAAGTCATCCTCCTCCGCGTACTCTCGCGCCTCGGCAGCCGCCAGCAGCACCAGCGCGAGCAGCAGCAGCAGCAGCAGCAGGAACACGCGCCGCATTCTCCTTGGATTTTGTATCAGAACTCGCTGTTGCTCGTCTGTTTCCACGTCAGCTCCATTTGAATAATTAGAAGAGTTGGTGCAGTACTGGTTTACCCTCTGGATATCAGATTTAGAAACTATCACGGTAGAACCATGGACACCTCTGGATTTCATAAAACTCCAGAATATCCATCCAATCACACAATACAAGAGCACAATCGATTGCCACCCAAATGTGTGCCCAGCGAATGCAGCGGCGCATCGTTTCGATAATCCAGTGCATCTTGCCACGAGATGGCCAAGAAGAAGCGCGCCGCCTCCTCCGCTGCTGCCTCTGCATCGGCAGCGGCCCGATCAACGGCGCCGAGCGACGCCGCGGGCGTCGGCGCACTGTTCCTGGAGCTGCAGGCCAAGGGCGCGGCCTGGTACGACAAGGAACGCGAGGGCATCGCGCTCATCGAGGCGTTCCAGACGGCGCTGACGGCGTGCCGAGAGGACCAGAAGCTGGCGCTGGACGAGTCGAGCGGCTCGCTCACGGACGCCGCGGGGCTCGGCGGCAACATTCAGATGGACCCGCTACTGGCGGAGGAGCTGTTCGCGCAGGTCCGGGCGCTCACGGCGGACTTTGAAGCGCTACTGACGGACATGTACGCCATCCAAGCGCGCGCGCGCAAGCGAGTAATGGCAGCATCAGCGCCATTAGATGGCCAGCAGAGCGATGCAATGGTGCTGCGGCCGGTCGACTACTTGCAGTTTATGACCCAGGAGCTGGCATCCTTCGAGGCCGAGTTCCAGCACGTGGTATGCGTCGTGTCGGTGCGATGAACGCTTGATGCTCTACTAACCAATATGGGATGATGGCGGACGCGTAGGAGGCGATGCTGGCGCTGGTCTCCTTCGATATGACGCCCAGCGAGCTACGCACGCTCGTTATCTCATGGAGCACGTCCCCGTTCCTCGAGCCGCAGCAGTCGCGCGAGTTCCGAGCGGTGAGTGCAGCGATAGTTATGTACCCGTCGAGCGTGACCTGCTGATACTGATCGCCTCTCGTTTCGATGCTGATGGCATGTGTTGCGTGTCAACCACAACGAGCAGCGCCACGACCTGTCGGAGCGCGCGATCCGGTCGCCCGTAGGGACAGCCGAGTGATCGTATCGTACAGACCGCAATAGACGTAATGCAAACACAAGCGCCTTGTTTCAATACGCAAGCTGGGCCTGCAAGTACTCGTTGGCATGTCGCCTGCGCGCTAGTGCTGTGCCTGGACAAACTGCGCGCAAATGTCGTCCACGTCCTCCAGGCAGAGCCCCGACAAGAAGTCCGCCTGTGCCTGTCAGCATCACGTCAAGGGCAGTAATGAGACGTTAGCCGGCTGGATGAATGGAACGCTGCGCACCAATACTTTTGAGCTCATATAGTTGCCATGAACCTTCTCGAGCTCGCGCGAGATGCGCGCGATCTCTGGGGACGTGAAGTAGGGCGAGAAGAACGTGTCGAGCGCCGCCGACAGCGTCTGCGTCGGCTTGATCGCGTTCGCTTCGGGCGTGAACGGACGTAGCACACACACACACAAATCATCCGTCACTATGTCGTCAACGCGTTGATTTCCAAGCCCGCGCCACGGATCCGCACCTTGGTTGTGCGTCGGGACGCTCACGCTGGCGCTGTCCGACCGCGCACCGCCGTCCTTCAAGCCAAGCAAAGCGCATCGTTAACCACCAGTCCTGGACTCAAACGCGCACTGCAGAGGAGAGGGGGCACGCACGAGCGAGTTCCACTCGACGCGCGCGTGGTTGCGCGTGCGCACGACCGGGTAGCGCTCCAGCATGTGCTGGAACTCGCGCTCGTCCATGGCGTCGGTCGATCCGTCAATCACGTTTGTGGACAAGGGATCTGCTTGACCGTGGCTTATGCTGTCTCCAAAGGGGTCAACCCCTTCGACGACGTGTAACATGTACACGTATAGTATACGCCCATGTTCATTGGCTTTAAATGCTGCGACACCAGCACACGACTCGATCATTATTGGCTATTAAATCACAAAAAGATGATGTGATTGATGGGAAAAAGACGCGATTACCAACGGGTAAACCGCATGCAGTCCGTCAACATCTCTTTTCATCCAATGTCATGTCTCCATTCGACACATAGGTCAATTTTCAGCCAATCATCATCTCTCAATACTCTCCCCGTCGTTCCGGCGTAGTTCCCCACCTCCAACACCAGCAGAAAAGCTTCAAACGCCCCAACACATTCAGCGAAAAATCGCTTGGCTGCGCAAACGCTCGCCGCACGTGCCTTCCTCCCCCCTGGCTGCACGCGCATCTCGGGCGCTCATTCGTACATTTCCCGCCCGTCCGCACCGGAGACTCGACCCCCGCCGCTGCCTACTATAGAACGCTGACAGCCATGCAGGTACTGTAGCTGCGGATGATCGCGTTAATGCCGGCTGCTGGTGTTGTACCTGTCGGATCGACTGACGACTCGCGGCGGCCGCAGACGCAGACGCAGGACAACTTGCTGTTCGCGATCCCCAAGAAGGGCCGGCTGCACGACAAGATCATCAAGCTGCTCGAGGGCGCGGGGCTCAGCTACTACCGCGTACGTTTCCTCCTTCAACAGTGTCATACGTTGATTGTTGGTTGCTGACGCCCGCATGACTGATATGACCGACTTATCAGCCGAGCCGCGTGGACATTGCGATCTGCTCGTCGCTGCCGGTGACGCTGGTGTTCCTGCCGGCGTCCGACATTGCGACGTACGTGGGCGAAGGCAACCTGGACCTGGGCATCACGGGCCAGGACATCGTGGCCGAGTCGGAGACGGAGGTCGTGGAGCTCATGAAGCTCGGCTTCGGCAAGTGCCGCCTGGGCGTGCAGACGCCCGTCAAGGACGCCATCGCGTCGCCCGCGGCACTCGCGGGCAAGCGCATCGTCACGTCCTTCCCGGTGATCACGCGCGAGTACTTCAAGCAGTTCGAGAAGGACGGCGTGCCGCCCACCAAGATCAAGTACGTGTCGGGCTCGGTGGAGGCCGCGTGCTCGCTAGGACTGGCTGACGGCATCGTCGACCTGGTCGAGACGGGCACCACCATGAAGGCCGCGGGCCTCGAGCTCATCTCGACCATCCTCCAGACCGAGGCCGTGCTGATCGCCAACCCGCACTCGACGCGCCAGAAGCTCGTCAACACGATCCACCAGCGCATTCTGGGCTTCATCACGGCCACCAAGTACAAGATGGTCACGTACAACATCGGCAAGGACATGCTCGAGGCCGCCACGTCCGTCACGCCCGGGCGCAAGTCGCCCACCATCAACACGCTCACGAACGGCGACTTCTCGGTCTCGGCCATGGTCGAGCAGGACCGCGTCGCCGACATCATGGACAAGCTCCACGAGATCGGCGCCACGGACATCATCGTGTTCAACATTGAGAACTGCCGCGCCTAGATGCAGTCGGCTGGCTGGTCATGCTTTGTTCACTTTCCACGGAGAGGAGTTCGTGGACCATGGGAGCGACAGCGAAAGAGACTAGCTAATATATATAGTAGGAGCGTTCGTTTTAGACTCGGAATGAGTTGTCGATTGCGATGAAAATGCTCTGACATTTGATAGGAGGAACGGACTATGCTGGCGTGCTGTGCATTGAAGTGAGCGCTATGCCAAAAGCACGGTACTTCGAAGTACGCTGTTCACGCTACCGCGAGCGAGTACCTACTGGCAAGCCGTCGCACGCGTTCTCGCTTGCTTTGTTTGCAGTTAGGTGGATGGTGGATGGTCCACTACGCGTTGGTCTGTCGGCATTTCAGCCGATCATCAAGCTGCTAGGGGCGACAGAGGGAGGAAGAGCGTCCAACATGGTTTCCGTCCGACACTCGCCCGCGCCAAGTACTTCCTGGGTTTCGCACGCCCTGCCCAAGCGCTCAGTCGATCAGTGAAAGACCGGAACCTTCCAAAAGATTCGCTTCTGCCGGTGCCACCGCCGGCGTTCAACTCGGACAGGGTCGCGCGCGCCAACTTCCGGGGCTTCCTCTTGCCGTTGCGAGACACTTCCGACAGGATTGCCACACCATTCGCTTCCTCGATCCTTTCACGAACAATTGGACCGCTGCCGCGGCAAATGCCCTTCAGTGCGGCCAGAACTTCCTCTCTGTCAGTGTCGTCAGCTTCTCGAAGAAAAGCCACCAAGGCTAAAACGCCACCGTGAGTGGCGATGCTCTCCTTGGTCCCAGTGTCGATGTCGAGGAACCCCAACGCTCCCGCTGCCCACTGCTTCTGCAGTGCAGCGCCACTCACGACCAATCCGACCAGTGCGTCGACCCCCGCACTCGCAGTGATGAGCCTGCCAATGGTAGAGTTATCGTACGCGAGATTCCAGAGCGCACTCGCAGCTCCAGTCTTTCGAGCGTCACTTCCGTCACACGCTAGCACCACCAAGAGAGCGATGCTGCCCGCTCGCACTATCAGTTTCTTGTTTCTCGCGTTTGTCGTCAGATTCCAAAGCACACCGACTGCATTCGTTCGTTGGTCGTCATTGCTGTCGCGCACCAACGTCACCAAGGAGGCAATACCACCGACACGCGCAATCAACACCTTGTTGTCCGGATTTGCTGACAGGTTTGACAGTGCACCGGCAGCCACGACTTTCTGCGAGTCGTCCCCGTCGCGTAGTAACGCCACGAACGGAGCGATACCACCCGCCTGGGCGATCAACTTTTCGTTGGCGGCGAGCATCGCGAGGTTGACCAACACATTCGCTGCATGGTGTTTCTGGCAACTAGTGCCGCCACGCAGCAGCGCCACCAACGCATCAATGCCGCCTTCACGCGCTATCCCCGTCTTGTTGTCCATATCCACCGACAAATCTGCCAAGGCAACTGCAGCAATCTCTTTCTGGGCACTGGTGCCGCTTTGGACGCGTGTCAGCAACGCAGCGATGCCTCCAGCGCGCGCGATTAACGTCTGATTGCCCGGATCCACCGTCAGCCTCGCCAGTGCTACCGCGCAGCTCTCCTTTTGAACGCCATTGCCGTCACGTACCAACGTCACCAACGGCCCAATGCCATCCGCGCGAACGATCAACGCAGCAGCCTCGACATCCAATGCCAGGGTCGCTAAAACCCTTGCGGCATTCGTCTTCTGCTCGGCGTTGCCATCACGCAGCAGCGCCACAAGCGGCGCCACACCATCAGTCGACATGATCAGAGCATGATTCACCTCGCACTGCGCCATGAGTGCTAATGCTCTCACCGCACTCTCTTTCTGGCTGTCGGGGCCATTTCCCACTAACATCACCAGCGTCCGGACGCCACCGGAGTGTCCGATGAACTCCCCAATGCTGGCGGCTGCGAACAGATTTGCCAATGCACGTGCGGCTGCATCCTTCACTATGTCGTTCCCGCTCCGTATCAATTCGACCAACGGGCTAATAGCACCGGCGCGTGCGATCGGCAAGTGGTTATCTGGGATCAGCGACAGCCTTGCCAGCGCCGACACTCCTTCCGCTTTCTGCTGGTCGTCACCATGACAGAGTGACGATACCAACGGGCTGATTGGCGACGCGGCTGCGATGTTAGGCAGCGTCGGCGGCATCTCCTCACCCGTAGCCTCTGCCACTTGCACCATAGCGACTACAGCAAATAGTTGCAGATTCTCATGGGAGCTATTGTGCGCCACCGTAGCCAGCAGCCACATGCCGTCCGCAAAGCCGATGAGTGATGCGAAATTCCTATCTAGCGCAAGATGCGCTAACGAAGACACCGGAGCCGCTTTCAGTTCGCCATCACCGTCACGTACCAGCGCCACAACGGCCCAACGACGCCAGCTCGCGCCACTGAGTCCGTGTTGGCCAGGTTCTGAGCCAAAAGCGCCAACACAAGCACCGCTTGCTTTTCCTCGTCGTGATTCCCGTCACGTACCAACGCCACCAGCGGACCGATACCGCCTGCCTAGGCGACGAGCACACTGACTTCCTGGTTCGTCGACAGTAGTCCCAATGTTTTTGCGGCAACCACTCCCTGGTTCTCGTTGCTGTCGTATAGCAACGCCACCAGCGGGCCAATGCCACCTTCACGCGCGATTGCGATTCTGTTGTCGTTGCCATCGACTGCAAGAAGATACAACATCTCCGATGCCACCGAACTGTGACCACTATCGCCGTCACGAATTAACGCCACCAACTGAGCGATGCCACCGGAGCGCGCTATGATCACCCTGCTGCCATTGTTTACTGCGAGAGACTGCAAGGCGGGGTTGGCAAAGGCTTTCTGTCTAGCGTCTCCGTCGCGCAATAATGCTGCGAGCGCATTGAAACCTCCAGCTTCAGCAACAAGCACTTGCAAGCCGTTCATCGCAAGTAAATTATGCAAGGTCGTGGCCGCCGCGGCTTTGTGCTCGTTGTTGCCATCCCGTATCATCGCCACCAACGGACCAATAGCGCCTGCGTCGGCTATCAGCACTCGGCTCTCGTCTGTTTGGGCCAGAGCGAACAACCCACCCGCAGCGTTTCTTTTCTGCTCGTCGTTGCCATCGCGAACCAGTGCTGCGAACGCTTCGATCCCACCCGCGCGCACGATCGATGCGCCGACGGCGACATTTATCGACATGAAGGCTAGTGCGATCGCAACATTCGACTTCTCTCTGTTGTCGCCGTCGCGCAGGAGTGCCATCGTCGGTTCGATCCCACCAGCGTCAGTAATTGCCACTATGTTGTCTTCGTGGAGTGTAACTTGCGCTATGACCATCGTGACGCGTGTTTTCTGCTTGCTGTTGCCTTCGCGCGCCAACGCCACCAAGCAGCCGATACCGCCCACTCGAGCGATTAGCGCCTGGTTACCAGCGTTTTCCCTCGAGAGTTGTTCCAATGCGCCGAGTGCCCAGTTGATCTCAACTCCGTCTACGCCTGACAGCATCTTGACTATTCCGTCAATTTCTCGCTGTTTCGATCGAGCTCCTCGGTTGTAGTTGATGTAAGCCACCTGCATTGCAGCTGTGCCTGCCAGCAGCTTGTTCGGGCTCCTTGCCAAATCCAGCAAGTTCAACAGTGCTCCTGGACGTGATACGACTCGGTTCTGGTGAGCTAGGGCCTCCCCTTCAAAAGTGGTGGCACCACATGCTGCAGTTCCAGGCGCTGAATGAGCGAGGACAGATGCGTGACCACGACATCAATTGTCACTCGTTGCGACGGTTCATTGCAGCACATGTGCTCGATCAGCCGCCATTCCGCATCCTCCATCTTCTCTGGCCGTGGTGGTAAGGTCCCGCTCTTGACGTAACCGCATACCGCTTGATCGGGAAGTGCCCTTCCCACAGGAATGACCCACTCATGATCTCAATGATGCACATGGCGAAAGAGTAAACGTCTGATGCAAACGTCGACGAGTACCCAAGAAGGCACTCCGGGGCCTTCCAGCGATAAGCTCCGACTGCAACTCCGGTGTCGTTCGCGTTGGCACTCCTCACAAACGTGCTCAAACCAAAATCGGCCAGCTTGGTCACTTCATCCGCGCCGACCAGGATATTGTTGCCCTTCAAGTCGCCATGGACGACTCCAATGTCATGAAGGTACTGAAGCCCCAGTGCCGCGTTCAGCAAGCAATACCACGTCAGGTACGTGCCACGTCCTTTGCGACGAAGGAAGCCGTCTAGCTCACCGCCACTCGCATATTCACACACGAAGAACGGATCGCCAATGTAGCACGCGCCGTGTATCTTGACGATGTCGATGTGGTTTAATCGGGACCACACGTCTGCTTCGTGCCGGGCTTGGGCTTGGACTTCCTTGCGGTTTTTGCCGTTGACAAACACTTGCTTGACGACGACTGTGGTCCCAAACCAATTCCCGAAATGAACCGAGCCAAATGCGCCAGATCCGACCGACCGGTTCGACTGGATGTCGACTTCGTAGGGAGGAACGAACCGCTTCGACAGCTTGGTTTAGCCTGAAACTGCGTCCGCGGGACCTTTCACGCCGTAGCGACTCAATACGAAGGCAGCGGCCGTATCCGCTTCTTCCAGGGTATCGCCAATGCAGGGACCGGTCGGAGTCGACTGTCGGATCAACGCATCCAACGACGCTGACTCTAAAAGCTTGAACGGCAACGCAGCCCACTTCGGCTTCCACGCATGAGCCGAGTTTTCGCTCGTCAGGTGATGCAATGCTAGGAGTCGATCCATTTCTTGGTGGAAGGAGAACACCGTCTCGGACTTCTTTCCAGACGACCAGCACATCACGCCTGAAACACTGCTGAAAGACTTCTAGTCCAAGAACCAATAGAGTCGAGCGAGCACACTGGCGAAATGCGAGACTGCGTCCTTCGATGCTCAACCCACGGGGCCCTGGAGCTGATCGAAGATGTCCTTGGCCCGGAGCTGGAAACGAGTGGCACGCGGCTCGGAGCCCGCCATGTCTGAACACAGCGAGAGGATCTCCGCTACTGACATGGCAAGCGCCGGCACATGCACTTGCCCGACATCGTCCATCATCTCGAGTTCTTGTCCCAAGACGTCCAAGGGTCAGGCTGTGCTCGATGCCGACCATCCCCCGCGAGGGTACTCAGGCTTTTGATCACGTTCAGCATCGGGCTGGTCGAGTCGGAATCAATGCGTTGGATCTGCTGAACGACAGTCCACTCCGCCTCAACGACGAAATCCGGTCGCTGCAGTGGGATCGCTCGGAATGTTTCCGTAACAAAAGCCATGCCCCCGATTAGACCCTGTTTCGATCGCTCAAGATCCCGAAGTGCGTTCAAGACAAGTACGCCCAGCGATTGCACATCGGATGCAACCTCAGACGCAACTCGTTGCACTTGGCTGGGCTCATGACAGCAATCTCCGTCCAATGCTGTTGCGATGGGCTGTAAATCGGTGGAGCCTTGCTCAACCAGGCCAACACCGAGCAGGCCTGCCCTCCCTTCGTACGGCGCGCAGAACGCCGTGTCCATGCCGAGTCGAGCGCACGCAAGACCTCGCTCGTGAAGGTATTCCAGCGCCAGCGCGACTTCGTACAGCCGACGCCACACGTTCGTTCACTCTCGAGTGTTGCTCACGTACCCGGTCAGCGACTGCGCCTGCTCGTGCGCGATGAAAGGGCTCTTGCTGACATGACAGGCGCCGAGAAACTTGACCACATGCGGGTAGTTGAGGTCAGACCAACGCTGTGCTTCCTCGACCACGTGCGCCTGATCCAAGTGCTTTGGCAGGAACAGGTCGATTCCCCATCGCGAAAGTCCAAACGTAGCGCCGAACTCGAACGGCGCAGCAAACCATGAAGGAAGTGTCATCACCACGACGTTTGAGAGCTCAGCCACCATGTGGGATGCTGCCCTTGGTCATCTCAACCTCTTGCTCGGTCAGTACGGCGTCTCCATAGCTCTCGAGCCCCGCCTTCAGCAGCGTCAGCGCCTCTTCTTGCTGACTTTCGCTCTCGATCTCTCGCGCAAGCGCAGCACCAGCGTCGCCGCCACAAGGTGCCGCCAGCATCTCGCCATAGCGCCCCATGCGCGCCGCTCGCTCGTGCTCCAGCTCCGTTGCCCAGTCGCTGAAGGCGTCTGACCCTATCGCAGTGCTAGCCGCGTCCAGCACTCCGTGCAGTCGCTGCAGTTGCCGCACAAAGTGGCCGGTCTGCGCCAGCCGCAGCAGCGCCGACGCCTGCTCGTCGTACGTGCGCAGCTCGTTGCTCATGCTCTTGGCGCTCAGCAGCAGCCCAAAGAGCGACCTGACCTCTTGTTCGTCGCGTACCGATCCGAGAGATCGACGGAAGTGACGGCACCTCGCGGCCGTGTGGTCGCCCAGTCCGTCGCGCAGCGGCTCTCTATCCGGCCAGTCGGGCGCCCAACGATCGCGCTTCACGTCGCTCGCCACCAAAGCCGCTGGCTCGGTCGCGGAGGCTCGGCATGGAAACGAAGAGTTCCTTGCGGCCGTAGCTTCGCGATGACTTGGCTGTTTCCGAAATGAACGAGACCACTGGGCACCGCCGCTCGTGCCCCGCCCGTGGTGGCCTCTTGAGACGCTTCTTGCATAGCCAGGCGCCGCCATTTCGAACCCAGCGAGCGGCGGCTTCCTTCATCTGCCCCCCTTCCGCCCCCTTCCTCCATCTTCCGCCCTCTTCTCGCTCGTCACACGCACTCTTACTGCTCTTCTGTGCGACAAGCTGCTATATACCAAATGTTGATAGTGACCTTTGCGCTGTAAACGAGGTCATATAGCGAGCATTTATTACCAATATACTGTGTTGAAGAATGCATAATGGCACTAAAGCCAGGACAGTAACGGACAAAAGAGCACATCACAGTTCCAATATGGTGTGATAACCATATTCATTTTTACCTTAGTCAAAAGTTGGAGTGGAACGCGCACGGACGACCAAAATGCGCGCAAAAAAGCAACCTCTTCAACTTGAACGACTTGCAGTCTACAGTAGATACAGTCTGTGGCATCTCCCTCTCCTGCTCCACGACTAACACGTTACAACTCGCACAGCACCAAAATCTGAGGATCACAGGTCGATGCTCACGCTCGCCGGCGTCGCTTTGCGCCTCCCATGAAGCGGCGGGGGCGGCGGCAGCGCACGAGTCGCTGGACGTAATACGCTGTCATTTCGAGGCGTCGCCCTCGTCGACCCACGCTGCCCGACTGATGAACGTACCACCGACTCGGACTGGTCCTCCCATCGCCACGGCTCCGTGTCAGCCGCGGTCCCAGTCGCAGACGCCGACGGGGTCGTATCGAGCCCCACGCAGCTGATCCACAGGCGTTCCTCGCGCACGGAGGCGTCGTCTCGCCCGAGTCGCCACTGCTTCCGCTTCCAGTTGTCCTCGACGAGCTTCCTCAGCGCCGGCGACAAGCCGGACGGGTCGGTGGCCGCGTCGTCCGGCAGTCTCCACTCCGAAACGGGGGACGGCGCCGAAGTCGCTGGGCTGTGCTCTCTCTGGTTGTCCTCGCCGCTGCGTCGACCCGACAAGAGCCGCTTCAAGTCGCCGTCGCAGTCAAAGTCGACGCTCCGAACCGGTCGGACCGCTCCGAGCTTCGCCTTCTCAACGTCAAAGGACGGCTGGCGCGGTCGTCTCCGATCTCCGGCTCCCTGCTGCGAGCCGTCCGCCGCTCTCACTGAGGACGCCGACACCTCCAAGTGCTGCTTGCGCTGCTCGTTCAGTCGGCCTCGCGCTCGGTCGAGCTGCCGCAGCTGCTGGTGCAGTCGCCTCTCGCGGTCGCCCAGCGCCTCTCGCTCGTCCTTGACCGCCTTCTCTCGCGCGACCAGCAGCTCCAGGCGGTTCTCGGCCGCACGCACGGCCTCCTCCGCTTCCGTCTCGCGCGAGACCATTTGGGACGTGAACTGCTCAAGCCGCTGCGCGAGCTGCGCGACCTGCTCGGTGCGCTCGGCCACGCGGTTCTTCTCCTCCTCGAGCGCCTGCGACGCACGCTGAAGTTGCTGGAAGTCGAGCTCGTGCGCGGCGATCACGGCCTCCAGGTCCGCGCGCTCGTCCTCCAGTTCCCGCCAGCGCGCATCGACCTCGCGGTGCTGCTGCGCCAGCGACTGCTCCTCCCGCGCGTGCTGCTCCAGCACCTGCTCTCGATACGCCGCGAACTCGGCTCGCTCCTGGAACAGCGCGCGCTCGTGATCTTCGAGCTGTTGGCGCCGTGTTGAGACGCGCGCGTCGGCCGTGCGCGCGTCTTGGAGCGACGCCGCAAGCGACTTGGCCAGCAGCTGCGAGTTGGCGTCCGCGCGCTCGTGGAGAACCGCACTCTGCGCCTGGAAGTGCGCCGCCAGCACGTCGAGGCGAAGCTGCTCTTGGCGCAGCCGCTCCTTCTCTTCGATGTGTTCCTGTCGGAAGCCACGCAGGAGCGTCTCGAGCGTACTCAGCAGCGCCGCGAGGCGGTGGCACTCGTCCTCGCTGCGCTGCGCATACGACTTGGATGTCGCCTCGAGCGACGACAGCATCCGCATCCTTGCCGCGCTCTCCACTTCGGAGCGCGTTCGCTGCTCGTCGACTGCCGTCAGTCCGTGGGAGAGCTGGAGGTGCGCTAGCGTGGACTGGAGCTGCTGGAAGAGCGTGTCCATCTGCAGCTTCTCTCGCTGCCGCGCCAGGTCGCGCTCGCGATCTTCCTGCTGCTCGCGCTGCTGCCATTTCAGCTGCGCCGCCTGCCGCTCGCGCGCCTCCGTCGTCAGCTCACGCACAAGCTGCCGGTTGCGCTCGTCCGCGAGCATCAACTGCGTCTGCACGCCCTCGAGCGCGCTCGCTGCCAGTGTTTGCTGCTTTCCGCAGTCGCCGTGCAACGCCGTCAGCGCCGTCAACTCGCGCTGCACCGCCAGTTTATCGCTCTGCAACGTCGAGAGCTGCTGTCGGAGCGTCTGCTTCTCCTGGTCGCATGTCGTGTGGTGCTCGGTCGCGGCCGAGAGCTCGGAGATCAGCTGCTGGACGTGCTGCTTCTCGTTGTTCAGCTGCTGCGCCAACGTCGCGACTTGCTGCGTCAGCGCCGCCCTGGACGCCTCCAACTGCTGCTCGCGCTGCGTCCACGCGCCTTGCGAGACCTGCAGGCTCTGGACCTCGACCCGGAGCTGCTGCTCGCGCTGCGCCGCCTTGGCCATCGCCGTCGCCGTCGCCGCCGCAACTGCTGCCGTCTGTGCGTGGGAAGCAGCGGCAGACACTGTGACGTTGGACATCGGAGGAGCGACACTCGCTGGTGGCTCAACAGGTCGTGGAATGTCTGTGCTCGGTGGCGGCGCACTTGAAACAACGGACTTGACGTCGGGTGGGCCATTCTCCGCTCTCGATGCGGCTTTGCTCTCTTCTACGCCGGTCGCTCTGTTGGTTACTTGCTGCTGCTGGGACGACGTCTGCGTTTCAGCCGCATCTTCCGGAATTGCTGGCATGGACGGCATCTCTGCTACTGCCGCCGCAGACCGAGTGGGGGGCCGCGAAGGGGAAGAAACAGCCGCCCCACCTGCCTCGTCGCCGTCAAAGGACTGCGAGTACGAGTTCCCGCGACTGTCGCTCGCGTTGCTGGCGGCGACGGCTGCGCTCCGCTCTCCAGCGACGGGCGAAGGTGGCGCACTGGGAGTTGGAGTGAGTAGTTCTTCCAGTAAACTGTCCTTAGACTGCTCAAAGTCGCTCTCTTTGATGACGGAGGACGTCGTCGCGGACGTCAGCGTGCGAGCGCGACCAGGAGACGGCGGCGGCGACTCTTTCGCTACGCTCTTGTCAAGTGAACTACTCGATGCTGCCGGCTTGGACTGGAATGCTGTCGCCTTCTCTCGAGCTGGAGGCGAGGATGAAGGCGCAGGCGACGGACGCGAGCGGCTCGTGAACGTTGCGTGAGGAGGGTCGGGGGCTTCGCGCTGTTCTTCGCTCTCCGCTTTTGGCTGTGGTGTTGGTGGGGCCGGAGCAACCACAGTGGCGCTTGGTTTGACCTTCGACGGTGGCGGGGAGTGCGATGCGGCGGCGGCTTTGGCCTTGGCGGTCGAAGGGGACGGCAAGTCTCCCAGTAGATCCATCAGCAAGCTGTCACGAGCGCTCTTATTGGCGTCCGAAGGCGCTGGCGTCTCACTCATCGTCGCTTTCCTGCTTGAGGACGGGTCGGAGTTGACAACCGGCGGGATATCTACCGGTTTTGAGGTCGGAAAAGGCTTGTCCTTCGCGTCGTCCTCCTTCGTTCGACCCGTCAAGCCTTCAGCTTCTTCCCTGTCGTCGGAGCGTCCTCGCCGCGGTCGCCCACGTCGCCCCCCGCCTCCAAATCCGTCACCTTCGCTGCTCAAGTCGGCAAACTCATCTTTCAGCGGCAGTTGTTCCTCCCGGTCCCGTTGCTTGGGCTTGTCGTCCCTCGAAAGGAGCTCCGCTAGCAGATCGTCCTGTGCAGACGACGCCTTTCCGCCGCTATCTTTCGGCGGCGTCGACAGCTTTTTCGTCGTCCCGAGAGGCTTGTCGTCCGATCCAGAATCTCTCCCTTTGTCGCTACGGCTCAGTCCGTCGTCCTTCGTCTCTCGCTTGCTCAGGAGCTTCTCCAGCGGGTCGCCCCCTCCGTCGCCACTCGCTCTATCGTCCTGCGCGTCCCGCCTTGACACGAACGGATCGTCCGCGGCTCTCAAACTAGCTTTTCCCGACCCAAAGAGCACGTCGAGGGACGAGGGCACCGCCGGATTGGATCCGAACAGGTTACTCGTCTTGGACGCGAACGGATCTTTCACCGGCGCCTTCGATCCGCCAGCCCCGTCGGTATCTTCTCCCTCGCCTCCGTCGCCGCTTCTCCGTCCACTGCGACGTCCGCCGCGCCGCTCACTGGTGGAAAACGACGACAGAGAGTAGAACAAGGACGCCGAGTCGCCGCCGCCCGCGTCATCGCTGAAGAACGCCGCGCTCAAACCGCCGGCCGGCTTGTCATCGCCCAGCGGCTTGGCCGTTTCCAGGTCGCTGGGTGCGTTTGCTTTGCCTCCTTCGGTCCCGCGGATGGTCGGCGTGTACTTGAACGAGCTAGCGTCGTCGCCGTCGTTATCATTGACCGTGTCGTTGGGCGAGGACGGCTTGTCGTCGTCAATGGGAGGCGACGGAGCGCCCATCTCGTCCTCGAGGCCCAGCATCTTGGCGAACTCGGCGTCCAGCGCTCCAGACTTCTTGACGGGGACGGCGAACTCTGTCGACTCGCGACCCCAGTCGCGTGACTTGGACGCGTCTTTGTCGTCGTCGTTGTCATCGCCTACCGACCAGTCGGACGCGTCTCGCGTCTTGCATGAAAGCACGGCCAGCGTCAATCGACCAAAAGGCCTTCTCCACGCATGAAGTATTCCGGAGTAGCACGCACCTTTCTGCTCGCGCCCTTGCTCTTCTTGTCCTTCTTCTTCTTGCCGTCCTTGCTCTTCTTCTTGTCCTTTGGCACGTCCGAAGACGACAGCGGGGGCGACGGAGCCGAGGACCTGCCCTTGGACCCGGACGCCGTGATCTTCTTGCCGCCCACCGGCGTGTCCGAGAGTAGATCGTCAATGTCAAAGTCGGACACGTCGACGTCATTCGCGGCCGACGCCGAGCGGCCGCTAGAGATGGAGATCAGGCCGCCCGTCAGGTCGCTGGACGATGACTTCTTGCCGCCATTGCTGCCACTGCCACCGATCGGAATGAGTCCGCCGAGCGACATGGCTGCGATCCCCGAACCGACAATGCGCCAGGCAACGAGAAGGAGGAGGCGTTCGACGCCAGAGGTTGCGCGCTATTTGTATCGCACCCGTTCCTTTTGCCTGGACGAGCGGCCGTTATCGCGTTCGCAGGTCGCGTGGCAGTAACTGCGGTTGAGCTCTCGAGATGATGACGCGAATTGGTGCTCCGTTGCTCCGCTCGGTGGCGCTCTCACTGCTTGTTCACCATGTGAACATCACCTCGGCGTCCACGACGTCATCCGCAACCGCTTCCCGACTCGTTATGGGGCTCGGGCCGGCGCTCTTCGCCATGATTGTGCTGGCGGTGGCGTGCCTGCTGCTCTGTGTGTTCGGCTACGCGAGCCAGCGACGCATGCAAGTCTCTTTTGTCGCCTCGGAGCTTCATTTGTTGCGGTGTGTCGTGGCCATCACGTCGCTCACACTCGACTGTTCACGTCCAGGCTCGCGACGGGCGTCGTGATCGCCATCGCCGGCTGCACGGCGCTCTTCTTCGCCACTGTCAAGATCGAACGCGCGACCGACTCGACGTCTCCATCGACCAGCATGGTGCGTCTCGTTCCCTCAACACGGGTCACTCACCGGTATCGACGTCTCACACGGCGTTCTGGAGCAGAAGTACAACCAGATGGTCGTCGCGCGTGTGGCCCTCGCGGCCGTCATGATCTCGTTCGCCGTTGTCGCGCTGCTCTCCGTGCTCGTCACGCACGCCGTCAGGCCGCGCCAGGTGCGTGCCCTGCTGCGAGGTGACTCAGCTCCCGATCCTGTTCACACCACTGACGGACTGTCTGTCACGCTGTCACAAGGGACACCACTTGGAGGCCAACTGCGGCGGCCGCGACCTGGCGAACGGATCTGTCGAGCGGCTCTTCTAAGCACTGAACAATGGATACGACACCTCTAAACACGAACGGAGCGCGTGAGTGGATTAGGAAAGTGGTCGGTCGCGTTGGGGGAGCGTTTACATGCCAACTGATTGGTCCGGTCGCGTCTCGACGAGTCCAAATCTACTCCGAGTTGGCGAGCGCCGCCTTCTTGGCCTGCACTTCCGGCGACAGGTAGCCGCGCTTTTCGAAGTTGGTGTAGTAGTCCATCTTCTTGGGCGACGGGCGCGCGAACTGCGGGATGGCCTCGAACTTGTGCGGCTTGAGCAACGCACGCAGCGCCAGGCGGTTGTGGTACACGGAGATGATGCTGCCGCCGGCGGCCTCGACAGCCTGGATGGCGCTCTCGGACGCCTGCGAGACCTCAATGTCCAGCGCGGTCGTCAGGTGCTGCGCGCCCTGGCCGAGCAGCTTGATGCCGTGCTTGACGCGCGAGCTCTTGACCATGCCGCAGTCCACCAGCTCCTTGAGCGTGATCTTCTTGCTGGCGTCCAGGCGGCCCATGTCCACAAATAGCTGCAGCTTGTCCACGTTCACCACCTCCATGGGCGTCGCGAACTTGTTGTTGAAGCCGCGCTTGGGCACGCGCTGGTACAGCGGCGTCTGCCCGCCCTCGAAGCCCGGACCGCGGCCGGCGCCGCCACCCGAGCGCGCCTTCTGGCCCTTGTGGCCGCGCCCGCACGTCTTGCCCTTGCCCGAGCCGATGCCGCGGCCCAGGCGCTTGCCGCGCTTGTGCGCGCCCTCGTTGTCGCACAGGTTGTTCAGCCGCACGCCGCCATCCACGGGCAGCGCGCCCGCCAGCGAGCTCGCGTAGGCCGCCGCGGACGTCGAGCGGCGCGCCACCGCCACCGCCGGGAGCGCCTTGCCGAGCGCCGCGAGGCTCCACATCGTCCGTCAAGTTGCTGCGGGGGGAAGGAAGGAAGGAAGAAAGCGAGGCGAGCGCTTTGTGGTCGCCCGCGGTTTGAGTGGCCGGCCGAGGCGGGTCGAAGGGAGCCGCTCGTCCCGTTAGAAACGTTTCTATATCTAAAGAGGAAGAGTACTGGGATGATCCGATAAAGTACGAAGCGGAAAGTTTAGAAACGCATTTCTATAGGGGCTTGTAATTGAGTGCGAACAGTGCGGATGTATTGGATGTGGGACACATGAAACTGTGACGTGTGAGCTTCAACTGATGAATGACATCATGAAGCAGTCCACACATTCCCACCATCCACTCGGGTGTGTTTAAAGGCCTCCCGCCCTACTTTTGCTTGCTCTTCTTCGTCCGACTGCGCTTCGACCACCATACCACCGCGTCCATGAACGCGCAGAAGGCCACGCCGACGGGCACGACCAGCGGCAGCATGACGAGCTCCAGCGGCGAGTTGAACCGGGGAACGACGCCGTTCGCGAGCACGCGCAGCAGGAACACCATCGGGTCGTTGGTGATGCTGAACTCCTCTCGCGCAAAGCCGCTGACCATCTGCCGCGTCGCTGTGTCGGCCGGCAACGGGACTCTGATGCCCTCGATGAACTCCCCCTCGGGTGGCATGAGCCGCTGCTCCTCCCGGAAGCCCTCCGTGTCGATGTTGCCGGCGTAAAAGATAGATACGCGGACGCCGCTCGGCTTTAGTTCATTGCGCAGCGCCTCGGCCAATCCACGGAGCGCATACTTGGACGACGAGTACTGCGACGTGCCAACCCATGCGATGAGGGATAAGCCCGAGCCCACGAGCACGATCTGCCGATCATCCGTGTGAGGCGCCCGCATCATGGCCGGGAGCGCAGCGCGGATCGCATGCAGCGCGCCAAAGTAGTTGACGTCCATCATACGCTCGAAGACGCCCACGCTTTGGTCGAGGAAGTATCCAGGGTGGGCATACCCAGCGCAGCAGACGACGTGGTTCGTCACTCGCTTGTGGAAGTCGTTGGCGGCGTCGACAGCGCGTTGGACCGCGTCGAAATCAGCGACATCGCAGCTCTGCACGAAGACGCACGGTGCCGCCGAACCGTCGCGGTTCTGCATGTACACTGCCTGTTTCGACGTGATAGAAGCCTCGTCAGTCCTCGTGTCGCAGTTGTAGACGACAGCAGAGATCCGCTCCCCCCACCTCGATCTCGGCCTTTGCCTCCTCGAGTTTCTCGAGCCTGCGCGCGACGATCGACACCTGAGCACCGAACATCACGTTCAACCGCCAATCGACCAAGAAAACTCTAGCTGCGCAATGATAACCCCGAGAATTCGACTCACCTTGGCGCCTGCGGCAGCGTAGCGCTTGGCCGTCGCGAGTCCGAGCCCTTCGCTGCCGCCGGTGATGAAGACGTGCTTGCCCTTGACGTCGAAGCCCGGCGCGCGCAGCCGCGCCAGCACGAACGACTGCGTCCAAAAGTGGCAGGCAATCGTAGCTCAAGTTCAGTAACAAGACGAGTGCAGACATGACAGGAGTCAGCGATAGCATGAGCTAGTTGTTGGTGGGACGCACCAGCAGAACGAGCGCGACGAACACGCCGATGGCTACCGAGACGATGCTCCACCACGCCATTGTTTGCACCCTTGTGCTTGTTCGGCCTCTTCGGAAATGACCGATGTGCGTCCGACTCAAGAACCAACGGGCAAAGCAGGATGGCTAGAGGGTGTACTCTGTATGCGGGATGAGCAGGGACCTGGAGCTCTGCACATTGCGTGGACAATGCACTTGTTGGCACGGGGCGAGTGCTGTGTCTGCGACGGCAAAAGGCTCGTCGGGAGAGATAGCATCGCAGAGTGCTCTGTCGATCACTGCATGTAATTTATGCACTGGATTACACTTGAAGAGCGCCATCACACGCGCCCCGCTCATCCGCCCCAGGGATGGGGGAGATCCCAATCTCGTTGCCTCATCGATCGCAACACGTGACGGCATTGCTTCTCGCTTCACCAGCACCAAGTCGATTCACTCCGCGCCGCTCCTACGCCCCCGACTGCGCCTGGACCGCCAGACAGCCGTGTCCATAAACGCGAGGAACGCCACGCCGATCGGCACGCACAGAGGCAGTAGCACGAGCTCCAGCGGCGAGTTGTACCGCGAAGCCACGCCATCCGCGACCACGCTCAGGAGGAACACGAGCGAGATGTTGGCGATGCCGAACTCCCCTCTCGCGATGCCGTCGATCATCTGCTGGGCCGCTTTGTCGGCCGTCAGCGGGGGACTGACGCCCACGACAGTCTTCCCCTCGCGCGGCGTCAGCTCCTGCTCTTTACGGAAGCCCTCCGTGTCGATGTTGCCGGCGTAGAAGATGCAGACGCGCATGCGATGCATCCGCAGCTCGCTGCGCAGTGCCTCGGCCAGTCTACGGACCGCGAACTTGGAGGTGGGGTACTGCGACGCCCCGACCCATGAGATGAGAGAGAAGCCGGAAGCTACGAGCACGAACTGCCGACCGTTTGCATGAGGCTCACGCATCATGGCCAGCAGCCCCGCCCAGATCGTGTACAGGGAGCCGAAGTAGTTGACGTCCATCGAGCGCTCCATGAGTTGCACGTCCTGGTCGAAGAAGTACCCTGGCTGGATGTACCCGACGCAGCAGACGACGTGGTCCGTCACGCGCTCGTGGAACGCGTTGGCGGCGGCGATTGCCGACTGCACCGCGTCAGAGTCGGTCACGTCGCAGCTGTGAGCAAACACGCATGGCGGGTCTTCGGTGTCTCAGTAGACGGCCTGTGGAACATGTCGTCGGTCCTATCAGTCCACTCACCCTCTCCCAATAGCTCTGCATGACTTGAAGGCAGCAAATAGCCCACCTCGACCTCGGCCTTTGTTCCTAGAGCTTCTTGAGTCGGCGAGCGACGGTTGACACCTGCGAGGCACGATTTGTCTAGCCGGTAAGCCACTGGTGGGTCATTGCTCTCGTGTAGACGACCGTGGGGCGCCTCACCTTGGCGCCTGCAGCGGCGTAACGCTTGGCCGTCGCGAGTCCGAGCCCTTCGCTGCCACCGGTAATTAAGACGTGCTTGCCCTTGACGTTGAAGCCTGGCGCGCGCAGTCGAGCCGCCACGAACGACTGTATCAAACGTCACGAGGCATGACTCACCGGCTTGTCTCGGACACACGGCGAGGGGGATAACTTCCGACGCAACCTACCGACAGGACGAGCGCAGCCAGCACGCCGACTGCTGCCGAGGTAGGGACCCGTGCGTGCATCCATCCGTTCCTCTCGCTGCTTGTTGAAAAGTGGACGCCTGAAATGGATTGTCGAGAAGGGTACGAGGGCTTTGGAAGCTGCAACCGGAGCCACAGGACAGCGGGACATGCGTCACCGGTGACTCATATGTCGCACGAAATCACATGTCATTGCTGCCAATCAACGGTCAACATGTTGACCAGCGATCATGGGTACACTGCGAGTGTGATGGATCGACTTCTGGCAAACTCACCATCGCGTTTGGACCCCAAGGAGTCGCGACGGCACCCTTTCGGACCGCAGCTCGCGACGCTTGGTGGGAAGCACAAAGATCCGGTCTGTCACCTTGTGTGGTCGAGAAACGGGCGTCTCGATGGCGGATACCCTGGGACGGATGCGTCTCTTGGGAACCGCCCGCGAGACCCTTCGCTGCGACTCCACCAGCTCACGGGCTCCGGTCATTTCCGGAAAAGACACGGCAAGAGGCAAAGTCTCTGTCGCGTTTACCACCGCAACTCAACGTCCCAACCAGGCCCAGGATGCAGCGGAGCACGTCGTCGGGCGGCATACGCACGCTCGAGTACGCGCCGGTGTGCCGGCTGCTGTCCATGGTCCTACTGGGCGTCTACCTCGCGAGTTTCTCCGTGACCTGGTACCGGGTCTGGTGGGACAGCACCATCGGCGTACTGGTCGCGGCCGGCGGCTACTACGCGCTCTTCAACCCCAACGCCGAGCCCAGCGAGCGCAGCATCCGCTACGTGCGTGTCCTTCATGCTGTTTGTTGTGCGCTCGCTGCCGTCCACTAATGGGAAACGTGCCGTTCGCGCTGGCAGGTCTACTACGGGCACATCGCGAGCATGACGAGCCACATCGTCGCCCTCGGCGTGGCCGCGTACGCCACGATCGAGGTGTCGCTGCTCGACACGCTCACGCGCAGCAGCGACAACCCGGGCACGGCGCTGTTCGTGTGCCTCTTCCTGTTCCTCCTCGCCGAGATCGGCATCACGGTGCGTACGTGCGCATCACATTGCCCGTCAAGAGTGTCCGCATCGTACTGAGCATTGCGGTTGCCGCGAGCAGGCATTCACCATCGAGCGGACCCACAACCTGTGCAGCGAGCTGTCGCGCAACGAGTACTTTGCGCGCGGCGGCGGCGTCGTCGCCTGAGGCTCCGTCAGGGGCTTCCGCTAGTCAAAGTGCAAGTTTACAGGTCGGATCGACTGACTGCACACGCAGCGGCGCGTTCAATACACGAGTCGTCACGACACCAATCTCCATGGAGCCGCTCATGAGAGACCGCGATCCTTGAAGATTGGCGTCGTGCATGTGGTACTATGCTACGCAAAAGTGGTTTCTCCTGATACAATACACACATGACGGTGAATAGTTTTGACTTATATAGTAGAAACATGCGCTCCTCGCACGGTACACCGCGCGTTTTGTATCAAACGAAAAACCGCGGGAACGGGGCAAAAAGACGCGAGAAAGACGATGGCGGACGCGTTCGGGACGGCGGCGGGCGGCGGTAGTGGCCGAGATGCGCTGGCGGCGCGCGATGAGACGGAGGCGCAGTGCGAGCAGAGGCTGGAGGCCGTGCGGCGACGCATCGAGACGTACGAGAGCTGCGTGACGGCCATCGCGAGCGTCACGGCGTCGCTCCAGGAGCTCAGCGTCAACCTCGACAAGATGCAGGTCGCGGCGCAGCAGCTCAACGCGTTCACGGGCGGCTGGCTGGCTGTATGGAAGCGGCCGGCCGCGTGAGCCCTGTAGACCAGCTTACTAGCGACGCATCAAGCGGTGGGGGACCGTTGTCAATGTATCATAACGCGAAGCGAGTTGAGAAGCAGATTTGTGTGCGCGTGAAGAATAGCCGAGGGGGTGGAAAGGTTGCATGGGGAGAGGGGTGCTGAGCTTGACGAGTGACTCTTCAGGCGGGTAGCAGTCGACGGAAAATAGAGCTCCAGCGTCCAGAGTAGCAGCCAGAAGGAGCATGGCGACGGCGAGGAAGGCGGAGCGGCAGCCGTGGAACCGGTCGACGCGGCTGAATGAAGCACCCAAGAGATCCACAAAGAGTGGAGACGAAGACACGGAGACGCCTGCAGATGACGTCGTGACTGCCACTAACGCTGTTGAGAGCACTGGGCCGAGCGGTCGACCACGCCGAAGTGGCCGCGCGACAACCAGTCGAACGACAGCTCGGCCTACGATGCTGTCCAATAGAGCGAGGCACCCCATCGGTAGAGACGGCGAAGATAACGGTGGCAAGCAGGATGAGCGGGAGCAGACACGGACCATGATCGAGCGCGCGGTGTCGGCCGCGTTAGGCACCGTCTTGACGGATCGCTCGTCGAGTTTTGAGCGCGACGATGTCGGAATCAACAGCATCGACGATGAGCCTGACCGCTTCGACAAGGACACTGCGGTGGACTCTTACCGGCAGCCTCACGACAAGGAGAACAGCGTAAGGTTACTGCTGGAGATGCTCACTGCCTCATCAGTCGCGTGAGCTGATCACTTGTCCAATTCGTTTGCTTCACAGCAGACGCAGCAGCGCCAACCACCCGTGGAGTTGACACCAGCGGCCTTCTTCTGTGGTAGGAAAGTACCAGAAGTCGAGCTGGCGAGTGTGCTGGACAAGCAGGAGGCGCTGAGAGACACGGGTCGCCGCCGCCGCGACCAGCACCAGCAATCCAATGCACAGACTCAGCGTGAAGCCAGGAACAAACGCGAGTTTTATCGCCGCCTGAACGCCGCCGCGGTCGAGTTCCACGCCCGCAAACACGCGATCCAGTCGCTGTACGAGCGCGTGCAGCGTGAGATTCAGTACTTGGCCGTCACAGCGTCCGATCTCGACAAGCGGGTACACAGGATCAATCACTGCCTTCTCTCTTTTGCCTTTTGTCTGACTGTGGTGCTCCCGCATTGGTGGACATGGCAGCAACTGCTGCTGGAAGACGCGTTCGCCAGCTACGAGCTAGCCCTTCGCGCGAAATACGACCAGCAAGAAGAGCAAGAGGACTCGTAAACGGCCTGTCGATGCGGTCTATCTTATCATCTAAAGGTCCAACTAGCCTGCCAACTCTAACCGATCAAAACGAGTTGGTGCGCAGCCATCGGATCCCGCGCAGCCCGTTGCCCGCCGCGACGTTGTTCTCGAGCCCGTTGATGATGTATCCCGACTCTGCAAGAAGCATAATTAACCACGAGAACGTTGTGTCAATGACGGGGTTCAGAGGCCACCATCAAGCGAGCTCTTCCGAATACCGGCGTGGGTCTCGCCCTGGTGGTGCAGTACGACCGTCGGCACCTTGGATCTGTCGCTCTCGGCCACCTGAAGCAGCAGCGACTCCTTCATGAACGCCTCGCGCTGCTGCGGGGTCAACACGGGCTTGAGCGGCGTCTGTGGCGGCCTCGACGCGTCGAAATGCCTGTCATCAGCACCGTCGCGACACGGTCAGTTCCGCTCGAGACCTGTCGTACCCCACCGCTTTGTCTCCTGCTCCGCCCATACCTGAGCTCGTCAGGCGAAATGTCGAGCTCCCGGTTGTGGTCCTCGTCGTACTCGATCTCGAACGTCCCGTCGGCGTCGGCCGCCACGATCGTGGCCGGGAACCACAGCCCGTCGAGTTCGCGCTCGACCTTGGCGCCCGCCTCGAACCACCGCCGCCTCCCGTGCTTGTCTGCTTCATCCACCATCGCGCAGTCGTCGCCGAGCTCGTGGTTCTGCTCCACATCGCGCTCCTCGCCGTCGGCGGCGGTCGTGCGAGACGTCGACGGCTTCATGGCACCCCCGCGCTCTGGCTCGTCATTTAAAGCGCGGCAAACTCCGCGTGCCGGCAGCTCACTGGCCTCGTCCGAGGTGCGTCGGTATTTATAGCGCCGTCATAAGTCGCCAAGACGAGTCAAGGTGAAGGATATAGATAACTATTATGTTGAACGGCGAGCTCAAGCCCCGACGTCTGCTGCTGTGATCATGCCTCCCTGCCGGACGATCGCGGGAGTCACTAGAATGCCGAAAACCTGACAACTATAATGGCAGATCAGACCTTCCGATAGACGCTGTCGGTGCTGACCTCGTCGTTGGGCAACACGTCGCTGTCGTCCGAAGCGTCCGCCATCGCGGTCACGTCGGCGGCGGTCAGTCCGACCACGTAATCCGGCTCGCTGCTGTTGTTGTTGTTGGCGCTGTCGACGCTCTTGGCGTCGCCCTCCCACTTCCAAAAGAAGTCGTCGGCGATCGTGAAGCGCAGGAAGCGCTTGACGACGCGCTGGACGGCGTCCAAGGCCTGCTTGACGCGCGGCCACCGCAGCAGCAGGAAGTACATGGTCGCGAGCGCGACGCCGTCGAGGGAGCCGGCGACGAGCTGCCACTCGGTGTGGTCGCCCAGGTAGTAGCGGCTGTAGGGAACGGGCACGAACACGAGTACGGCGACGAGCAGCACGATCACGCGCTTGAGCGGCGGCCAGCGGTGCGCGCGGCCGGCGCCGACGAGCGTCTCGAGCGCGATCCACGAGAAGAGCCCGATCGAGTTGGTCGCGTGGCCCGACGGCATGCCGTTCATGCTCTTGAGGCACGTGCCCTCTGGCCGCGCGCAGCCGTCGCAGTCGTGGCCGATGATAGGCACCATGATGCCGGACGTGATGATAGTCTGCAGGATCATGAGCACGACGAACAAGACGCGCGAGTACGTGCGCGAGCGCAGCACCGCCTCGATGAGCACGACGATGACGGCCAGGTACGGCACCATGCTGTAGATGGTCGTGACCACGTCCCAGAACGTCACGTCCTCCGTCGGCATGCTCAGCGAGAAGAACTTCTTCATGATGGCGTTCTCGCTGCACGGGCCGCGCAGGCAGCGCTGCGAGTCGGCGCCGTACACGGCGCAGCACTCCTCCGTCGTCGAGCAGCGGAAGCTGGCGCTGGCGTCGTCGGTGCTGACGTTGTTGTCGCTGTCGGCGCTCGCAACGCACGCCAAGAGCGAGAGCGCCACCAACGCTGCATAGCCAGCGAAGGCGACGAAGCAGCGAGAGGAAGGCGATGACGACGGCATGGCTGGTGGGTCGGGGCCAGAGGTCAACTGGGAATGTGAAGCGGCCGCGAGTCGCGAGGGAGCAGGAACGCGGTCGCGCGCTGGTGGCGGCGATGGGGCAGCGAGAGAGCGGACGGAGCGATTACGGCGCGCGGGAGGCCGGCGGATTGGGACAAGCAGTGTCTTCTCGTTGGCTGCGGGCATGCTGATTACGGTGGAGAAGGGGGAGCTGCTGGGTTTTGACTTGCGCTCAGTATGGAGAGGGGACGCTTTTCAGAACCCAGAGGCGGTACAGCGTGATTGGGCGTTTGCAGTTGTCGCAGGAACAAGAAAAGAGGAGAGAGAGTGACGGTAATTATCAACTTGAATCAGTAGTGCTTTCAAGTAATGAATCTGATTTGATGTTTATGTACTGAAATAGGTCGGTTTGACGCACATTTTTGAGACGGATTTTGGAATAATCACGGTAATCGATTGCACGTTACCCACACTGACCATTCCATTCCCATCGGTCATTCAATCGCTCGAGCAATCGCTCGAGCAATCGCACGGGATGGTGGGCGTTTAACTGCGAGGCAGCGTGGCGGAAGGCTACGTACTTGGGGATGCATACGCTACTGTACGACTTTGAAGGCTGACCTATCGCAGGGGTTTACAGCGTGAGCCGTTGAAGCTAGAAGTTCGCAGCTCCAGCCAAGGCAATTGACGATACGATACACGGGCGCGAAGATCAAGGCGAGTTTCAATTTGTACAGTAATGGGGGTGTGACCTAACGCAATGCAGCACCGGACGTCGATCCGACGGTGCTGTTCCTCCCCTCCAAAGGCACCTCTATGTGTTTCTTGGTGTGCCAAGCCGGATCAAAGCGTGTCGGAAGGCATACCGGTAGCCTCAACTCCGTTGTCTTTCACGGCTTCCGTATCTCCTCCCATTTCAGCCGGCTTCTGCTCACTGTTGTCGCCGATTTCCACGCTGTCGGTCATTTCCACCGACTCGCAGTCGTTGCCGGCGTCCTCCGACAGAAGCGCCGGCTGCGACGTCTCGTCTTGAATCCGATCGGCAGCATCGTCGGGCTCGCTGACCACCTCGATGGCGTCGAAGGCGACAGGGTAGTGATTGACCTCCGTGTTCGGCACGACCGTGATGATGGGGAACTCCACGACCGCCTTGCGCTTGAGGTTGCTCTCGATGCTCGCGTTGCCGTCGAGCCGGTAGTACTGCGGCTGCGACGCCGGCACGAACTCCTTGCGCAGCAGCAGCGTCACGTGCTGAACCCACTCGGCGACCGCGTACCGCTTGAGTTTGCTGCGTATCGTCACGTTCTCCTGCTCGAAATCGATCCGTATCAACCACAGACAGTAAATGTGAGGCACAGTAACTAAAGGAGCGAACGCAAGGCAGTCCTTCGTACCGGACTCTTGGTGAGATACTTGCTCAGCAGCGAGAAAAGCGTCTGCGAGTCGTCGGCACGCGTCTCGATGAGATTGGGCGGCACGTCCGCAAACGGGAAGTCCCACTCGATCCGCCAGAACAGCGTCTTCTTCTTGATGTCCATGTAGGACGAGTTGCGCACGCGCTTGGACATGCCAGGGGCCAGCAGCGTCAGCTCCACGCCGCGCTTGGCCGCGTGCTCCGCCAGTAGCTGCGTCGCAACTGGGAACCGCGACATCCAGTCGCTCGGCAGGTCGGGGTTCACGCTAGTCGCCGCCGCGTTCACGCGCCGCTTCTTGGCGCGGCCGTTGGCAACAGCATTGGCAGTGGACGGGCCGCGCTGGCCGTAGTGGCGGACGTTGACGCCGAGTTGGCTGCGCGAGCGAGACGCGCTGTTGGCCGACCGGGACACCTCCTCCAGAAAAAAGTAGTCTGTTATGTGTCATCAGAGCGGTCAGGTCGCGTGAACGCTGGAGAGAGTGAGGGCGCAACAGGCCAACGCACCGCTGGAGAGGTCGGCGTCCGTGAAGTGCTTGACCTGGATGTACTTGGTGCGGTCGCGCTTGCCGTCGCAGTCGAGCTGTCCCAGCAACATGAGTGAGCATGGCAGCACCAACGATCACGAGGTGTGTTGCCCACTTCCACTCACCTCCTTCTTGTGCGTGAGGCAGCAACTCAGCGAGCACGTGATACGCTCGCAGCGCGGACAGCGGTACTTGACGCCCGCCCCTCCACATACGAAGCAGGCGACCGGTGCGGCCGCGTCCGAGGCCGCCGCGACGTCCAGCGCGCGCTTCTTGCCGTCTTCCGCCTCCACCATTCTTCTTCCAATTGAGCGATAAGAGAGCACTTCACGCCCCTTTGGGGTCCCTCACCTAGGATAAAGCGACTGGATCCATGTGGCTCACATAATATTAGTCGGCTTTCGATCCCGACACCAGCCATTGGTGTGGCGGGGACGCCTTATTAAGCGTGGCGTACTTTAATCTAGGTGTCAAGTGTCGAATCTGGAACGCTGGTGGTCGCGCGAGTCATACATACCGAAAGTGTGAGAACGCCCGACGACGATGGTGGGCATTGACTTGGAGATCGATGAGAGCAAGCTGTGGGACCCGGCGGAGCGGCAGGCGTACATGGACGCGCTGCCGGAGATGTCGCTGTTCGAGGACCACATCGTGGAGGGCGACGTGATGGTGGACGCGATCCAGGCGCTGATCGAGGAGGGCGAGACTGCCGAGAGCCTGGCGCTGCATTGGAAGAACAAGGGCAACGAGATGTTCGCGGACGCCAAGCGCGCGCACCGCGGCTACTTCGAGCACGCCGCCAAGTACTATTGCGACGCGCTGGCGTACGCGCTCAAGGCGCTAGCGCTGCCCGAGGACGAGCGCGACGAGAGCTTCAACATGCAGGAGCTCACCTCGCAGATCTACAGCAACCGCGCGGCCGTGCACCTGGAGCTCAAGAACTACGGCAGCTGCCGCTCGGACGCGGCCAAGGCCATCCGCTACGACCCCGGCAACGTCAAGGCCTACTTCCGCGGCGCCAAGGCCTCACGCATGCTGCGCAAGCCGAACGACACGTTGCGCTACTGCTCGGAGGGGCTCAAGCGCGACCAGGAGAACAAACTGCTGCTCAAGCTGCAGCAGGAGGGGCTCAAGCTGGTCGAGGAGATCCGCATCGAAGAGGAAAAGAAGGCCTTCGAGCACAAGAAGCGCCGCGCGCTCACGGACAAGTACCGCCGTCTGTGCGAGGCGCGCGGCGTCAAGGTCGGCCACGCGCTGATCGACGACGAGCGCGTGCGTCAGTACGAGGGGAAAGCGAATCTGGACCCTGAGACTGGCACCATGAACTGGCCCGTGCTGTTCCTCTACGACGAGTTCGGCACGTCGGACTTTGTGGAGGCCGTGGGCGAGAACGACATGTTCATCGAGCACCTGGCCAACATGTTCCCGGAGGAGGGCCCGTTCGCGGACTGGGACGAGAAACATGAGTACGTGGCGTCCAAGCTGGCCGTGTACGCAGCCGCGGAGCTCGCGCTGCCCTTCGAGAGCGAAGAGGACTGGCACGTGGCGCTGAGCGGCGAGGTCGAGAGCGACGACGACGAGGTGCGCCGCCTCAAGCGCGAGCAGCTTCACGACGCCAAGTCGCAGTTCTGGCTCGAGGTGGACCCGTTCTGCACGCTGCACCAGCTCCTGAGCCACAAGAAGTACGTCGTGCCGGGTGTCCCGGTCGTGAACGTGTTCGTCCGCGACTCGCGCGCGCTCAACGACTTCCTGCGGCGCATCGAGCACAAGGTGATCCCCATGGGAGCTACCAAGCACTGAGCGCGGGATGATGAGGGTGTTTGATTGGATAAAATAGATCGCCTTGATCAGTTCTTATAGGGTGAAGATGAAGATGGTGATGGTTTACGGATTATGATTGGCTGAAATACGACAGTATCGACTGGCCCTGTCCGTCGATATCGGCGCTGGTACAAAAAGTCGGGAGATTTGAAGATTCCAAGGGTGGAAAACGACAGAAGCGAGGCGAAAATGGTGCGTGCGAATGCGGGGGCGGCGCGCGCGAGCCGCCTCCTACGCCGTGTATGTTGCCTGCGCACGCTTCTCCTCTAACCGACGGTGTGTCTGCCTGTATCCCCACGTGTCTGCGCAGTCCGGACTGATCCTGAACCCCAAGCCGTTCCTGACCAACCTGACAGGCAAGCCCGTGGTGGCGCGGCTCAAGTGGGGCATGGAGTACAAGGGCGTGCTGCTGTCGGTGGACTCGTACATGAACCTGCATCTGGCCAACACGGAGGAGTACATCAACGGCGAGCTCGCGGGCAACCTGGGCGAGACGCTCATCCGCTGCAACAACGTGCTGTTCGTGCGCGGCCTGCTGGACGGTGAGAAGCCGCCCGCCGAGGCGAGCGCGCCCGAGGCCGAGGCCATGAAGGACTAAAGAGCGTCCGTCAGACGGGGGGGGGAGGGGGGGGAGGAGGGCGAGCGTGGCGAGCAGGAGAAGGAGGAGAAGGCGGCATTTTTACTATGGGTTTACAATAGAAGAGAGGGAGCAGGTTGGGGCCATTGGCAGCGCCTTGATGGCGACGGTGATCGTGGCGGCGCCCGCCCATCGACAAAGAGGTCCCCAACGTCTTTCGCCACTCATGTCATACATGTTGGTTGATGTCATCTTATACACATACTGCTACTGCTGCTACTGCTACTACTACTGCACGTTCGACACCCGCTGCGCTCCTACGCTACACTCCTGCGCTAATAAAGAGAGTACGGCCTGCCTCTCCTTCGCCCACGCGCACTTCCGTCCGATACGCTGTCCAAGCCGTTGGTCCCTAATGATGGCGTCTCCCGATCGCGAATGGCCGGCTTGCTGGGCTTCCCTTGCCCACAGCCGAAGATGCCTCGTCCTTCGCGGCAGAGTTCTTGTCGCCCCCTTCGATCGGAAAGCATTCATCGTTGTCGGTCTCCTTCCTCGTCGTTCTCTCGGTCTTCTCCTTCGACCAAACATGGCAGCAGGCCGCTGCTAATTAGCGACATCGCCGAATTTTTGCTTCGCGGAAGAGCAGTCGGATGCCATCCTGCGCGCCGCCATGGACTGCCGGCGATGGCACGCGCTCAGCTTGTTGGAAGTCCTCGTCCAATGCGGCTGACTACGATTTGAGGAAGCCGAACAGGTCGTCGTCGTCCAAGTCGACGTTCAAGTCGATGCGGTCCCACCGGTACAGATCCAGCGCGTCGTCCTCGGTCCGCGTGTCCAAGTTGGCGCTCGGGGGCGCCGTCGCGTCCTCTGCCATAACTTCGTCGATCACGGATGGAGCTGACGCCGACATTGTCGTTGCTGCCAAAGGTCTTGCCTCACTCACTGGCACGGGCTGAATCGGGGCAGAGCCAAGCGACGGCCGAGGAAGGATGTTCATGGGGGCGGGCAGGTTCTCGGGTATACCCTGCTGCATCGAGAAGCTTCTCCGACCTTGCGGCTGCTCCTGCACGAACGGCGCCGGAGCGTTCTGCAGGTAGACGGCCTGCTGTCTCTGCTGCTGCTGTTGCACCTGCTTGTTCATCCATTGCTGCTGTTGCTGCTGTCCACCGTAAGCCGCGCTATTTGCAGCAGCGATCTGCGCTGCCGTCGCGTGCTGGGACACCTCCACCTTGCGCGTCAGCATTTGTCGATGCAGATTCATGTGCGCCTGCATCGCCAAGTGCATCTGAAGCTGAAGATCCGGCGGCTCTTCATTGGCGAGTGCAAACGCATCCGACGGAGCACCAGCGTTGCCCATGGCCTCACTTGTCGCGAACGGAAGCTGCTGCGGAGGCACGTTGCCGACCATACCAGCGAGCTGAGGAGACATCATCATCGAGTTGAGGATGTTCCATTGGGGATCCGACATCATGTTCATCCCACCGGCAGCACTATTGACAGGCATCGTCATCGCCGTGCTAGTCCCAGGATACCGGAACATTGCACGACTGTCGATCTGGCCGCCGGCGAGATTCTGCTTCGGAATGCCCGACGACACTGGGATGTTACCAAACGACTGCAACGCTTGAGCCGCGGCTGCCTGCGTAGAGTTCCCCACGAAATGCGCCCTGTCGTTTGGAGAGACATTGCCCAGTTGACCGCCAGGCTGGAGCTGCTGCTGTTGCTGGCTCGCGCTCCGTCCACGACCCGCTTTCGCACGCTCCGCACGCTGAAGCAGCTCGGAAAACGACTGCGAGTGATCCTTATCGTTGTTGTCCCGCGGCGTTGGCTGTTCCGATTGGGTCGAGTCGCTCATGCTCATGCTTTCGTCCGCGTCTTCATCCGACTCGTCATCGCTGTCGCGCCCGTTCTTCTTGTTGTTCGGAACGATGGGGAAGACGAACATGGTATTGTGCTCCCCCGCGCGGCTGGCTTGCTTCCGCCGCCGCTTCAGGTTCTTCTTGGCGCTCTGGTCGTAAAAGTCCAGGAACTCCTGCCGAGACCGCTCGTAGTTCAGACGGTACTTTTGCAAATGCGACTTCAAGTGCTCGGTTGTCAGTCCAGCGCCCGGTCCGGCTGATCCCATCAACTGTAAAATCGAGCATTACAGTAGCCCACAGTTAGCATTGAAGTCATCAACTCGAGCTGTGCGCGTTGAGGTATTAACGTACCGCCAGAAGCGCTTTCGGTGATGCATTCTTGAGTCCGACTGTTCGGCATCAACACACCAGCATCACAAGGTCAGATATGGCCTTGCGTGATCCATCACCACGGCAAGAAGAGGACGCACCGTCAAAAATGGCGGCGACAAAGAGGCGGTGGAGCTCGTCCGGCCAGATGAAGCGCTTGGTCTTGCGCTCGTACTTGCGCTGACGCTGCGGCGCGTTCGACGAGGTCGTGGAGCTCGGCGTGTCACCTCCATCGGGCGTCTTGTCCTCTTCGAGCACCGAGTCGGTCGACACCGCCTTATGCAGCGTGCGCGCGGGCGCAGCGACGGGCGGCAACGCCTGCGCCGCCGCTGCCGGTGCCGGTGCCGGGTCCGCCGCCGCCGCCTCGCTCGTGTCAGCAGTGGCCGGGTCCGCTGGCGTCTGGGTCATGGACGGCGGTCGCTTGGTGGGCAGCACGCTCAGAGGCGCAGCGGGCGAGATCGCGAGAGGTGTTTTCCCCAAAATGGCCATCAAGTACCCGAGTTGGAGTCTGCCTGGTAATCGCGCGCTTGGCTAGTGATCTCTGTTCCGGCGCAGATCTGGAGCGCGGAGCAGGGAGAACACTCGCGACGGCGGCGGCGTCAGCGGGGGCTATTGAGTGGAGCGGGAGATGAAAAATTCAGCGCCGACCGCTGCCGATTTGCGACCGGATGGAGCGGACGGAGGCTCACGTCTTACACACTCGTCTGTCGCTGCCGGACCAGCTGCTTGGGCAACGGTTGAACACGTTGCTCCCTTCCGTGTAAGCGGCGACGAAGGAGATGTTTAGATGCGCGTACAGCGGCGGGTCGAGTCGCGTCTCGCCCCAACTTGACCGCGTCCGTCAGCACTGTCCACTTGGGAAGACAGGGCGGCGCTTTGCACACGCTCAAGGGATCACTAACGCCTGCCAGCAAGCGGGCGACAGACACTGAGAAGCACACGCGGGCCGGTCCGGCCGCGACGAGTGGAAGGGGCGGAGCGCGGAGGCGGCTCGTTCCTCGCGTCCGCAGGCGGCGAATGGAGCGGAGCGAAGGCGGTGGCGACGGCCTTTCTCGAGCTCTGAAATGCGGAAATGGCGCGCGGAAACCTACCGAAGGCGATGGCCAAAGAGTAAACGAAGGGAATGTATACCGGAGGAATAAGCGTGCGGTATTTTACTCTGGCATTTTGGTTTACTTCACGACGTGTTGCGGACAACAGATGGTGTGATTGAGGCGACTTAGGTGTAAATTACGCGCCTCGTTTTGCTGCCCTGCAAGATCCATTGCAATACAAATTGCAAGTCAACAGGAATCTCGTTGGCGTGGATATGGGGTGGGGAGCTTCAGCCAGCATAAGGCGCACTCTCGGCGGCAACTCGCTTGCAGCGTTTAGCGGCGCTTTCTCTTGTCGACACGCTGTGCCTTCTCTTCTCGGCACGTTCGCTGCGTGCAGGAGCCTCTGCGAGCTGGTTGAGGGCCGAAGCGCGGCGGGCGAAGCACCGGAGCGCGCGGGTCAGCCAGTCACTCGGCGCGTGGGGCGGTCAGTCAACACAGTCGGGTGTGCAGAACGCGAGGATGGGCCCATAACCTTTGTCGAAATTACAAATGTACAGTACAGTACGGTGCTGCAAAAGCGCAGCAATGTTCATGGTCAGAAGTCAAACCAACGACCGGTCTCCTCCAAAGTGCAGCGGCGCAAACGTGAAGACCGTGGACGAACCGACTGCTTCAGGCGGTGATCGAGCGCTGTTGGATCACCGGTGGCCACCCATCCGACGCCAGACATCTCATTTAAATCTGCACCAGTACGTACCGTACGCCGGATCTGGTTCCTGCGTCCGCATCAAACGCAGCCAGCGCAAGGATGATCACTCCAAGTGGACCGTTCGCAGCCTCTCAAAAGTGATTTAGGAGTCTTCAGCGCGTAAATTTCCCGTGTCGAGTGGGCCAATCAGTGCAGATGTGGCGGCCTGTGCGGTCTCATCCCCCGCCGATCCATCACAGCGAACCGAATTACAGTACAATTACACCGACGGGAGTGGCATATCCACTCCGACCTGTGATTCGAAGCCGACCCCACTGATAACTACTTCAAGATGTCGAGCGTTGCGTCGAATCTCCGTAGCCATTCCGTCAGGGTCCCGTGTTCACCTTGCCTTGCGTCTTTCGAATCTTCCCTTTGCGCGACCAGCTGGTGGGCGGAAGTTTTCCGAAATTACATAAATAGCCGCATCAGTGATCCCAGAAGGAAATCCGGCATCAAAAGTGATCAGATCAAAAATATTACAAATCCGGACGTGTCACTATGTTGAGATACAGTAAATCTGACACTAGTGACGTCCGCCGCTTCAATTTGTTCAATCGAAGCACGAAAGGTCGTGGGGAACAAATGCGAAACGAAAGCGCAGCAAGCGGCGCGGCGCCCGTGGCTCCCCAGCGAGTATTAGCGCTCCCAGCGCGGTAAAAACAACGCCCAAGGGACGCTAAGTAGCGCGCGCAGCAGTGGCCAGTTGGGGTGCGATGGCGAGCTCGTGGTACGCCGAGCCGGAGCTGATGCCGACCTTCACGTCGGCCTCGTACGTCTGCAACAACCTGTCGCGGCACGGCGACGCCCTCGTATGTCGCTCTATGAATCTATTGCTGGCGTCTAGAGCTAGATGACGACTAAGCGGCGTCTACTACCCGCAGGTGTACGCGCACGTGGACGATGCGGTGCGCGTCGACACGAAGCAGACGCCGTACGTGGTGACGCGATTGTCGTGTTCCGAGAAGTCGTTTGTGCACCAGGTGCGCTTCTGCGCGCTAGACAACGCCGTGCTGATCGTCGTGGCGTCCGACAACGGCCTGCAGGTGGGTGCTTCTGTGTGTGCATTAGGCGTTGGTTCTCTACTGACGGCATTGAGCCGCTGGCTCCGTAGATATACGATGACGCCGGCGAGCAGTGCTACTATGAGCTGGGCATCAAGGACACCATTGAAGAGGGCGAAGAAGGTTGCGTGCTCTTTGTCCATGACGATAAATTTCAAAGGCGTCTCACCTGATTGGCACGTTGCTTTGATTACCAGCCGAGTCGGCCTACTGCCAGGGCATTTGCTCCATCAACGCAAGCCAGGCGCGGCTTCTAGTCGGTATGATCCGTTCCTGTGCCCCTGTCAATCCAGTTCAGCGTATCTCCTTTTTGCTAACGTATGCCACGCTCCTCGACGCCAAAGGCATCTCGCTGGGCCGGCTGCTCATCATCGGCAAGGAGCGCGAGTCCAAGGCGGCTGAGACGCCCGAGTTCGACGTGTTCGGGACGCTGCGCGAGCATACCAACCCCATTTGCTGCGTGGAAGGCGCGCCAGGCGGCGTCCTGGTGGCCAGTGGCGATGCCTCTGGCACAATCCTCGTGCGGAACCCGGACGACAACTTTGAGGTCGTGCACCGCATCGCCGGCAACGGCTTCCCAATTGCGGCGCTCGCGTTCCTCCCGGACAAGCAGCTCATCAGCGGCGACATCACGGGCAAGCTGCGCATCTACAACCCACAGAGCTTCCACCTGACCACCGAGGTGGCCGCGCACTCCCGAGCCATCACCGCACTCGCTACACTTGACCAGCTCCTCGTGTCAGTGAGCGAGGACACGTTCATGAACGTGTGGGAGCTGAGCGAAGAAGGCAGCAAGGCGGCGACAACGCGCGTCAAGCTCGTGAGCTCGCAGCACGTGCCCAATGATCTTCTCGTGGGTGTGGCGTTCGCCTCGGGGTCAGGCAGGAACATGTTCACGATCGCCTACGACACGTCGCACCTCAAGCTGTGGGTCCCCGAGTAGGTGGCAGCGAGCGGGAGCCGACAGGCCTCTCGCGTCTCCTTCTCCTGCATATTAATCCATCAACGAAACAATGAAATCAAGGAGCCAAATAATAACGCGACCAGCAGCGACTGTACACTACATCCACGTTGCTATCGGACCGCCGCAAGCGCTCTATGCGGGTTTCTAGTCGTACAGGCTCTCGTCGTACTCAATGTGATCCTCCATGTGCTTAGCGGCGCCGTTCAGCGACTTCCACGTCCCCGCCTGCGCCTTGGTCAGCGTGAGCTGTAGCTGGTCCTTCTTGACCTTCCACGTCACGTCCGAGATCTCGCCGAACAGCGTCGGGATGACGAGGCTCTTGGCCTGCGAGCCGCCGGGCGCCGTCAGCAGGTCCAGCGACAGCGACGTCTTGGTCCAGTTCTGTAGGTCCATCAAGTGAGTGTGGGGTCAGTTGTAAGTGTTGGAGATGAAGTAAGCAACAGGCAAGAGCCGTACCAGCACGAGCTGCTCGTCCTTCATGCCCACGACCGCCTTATCCGTCAGGTAGATGCTGACAAGGGTCAAGTAGAAGACACAGCGTTAGCATGTATCCCCAGGAGCATCTCACTACACGCCAGCACCCACTTGATGGTCCCCTTGTCGTCCGTCCAGCCGTAGGTCGACACCATCGTCTTCTGGATGGCGTTCTCGTCCTTGTCGTCCCTACCCTCCCGCCGCTGGTGCGCGTAATAGTAGCTGTGCTGCCCCTTCTGGATGAGGCTCTCGTCCAGCGCCAACCGCGAGTCCTCCTCCTCCTCTTCTTCCTCTTCCTCTTCCTCGTCGTCACCCTCTTCCGCCTCGCGCGCGCGCTTGCTCCGCGAGTTGGCGGCGCATCGCCACGCCCAGAGCGACACGAGCAGCGCCGCCACGCTCACCACCACCTGCAGCGCGAACTGCTTGTTCACGCGCAGGCTACCCCACGGCGTCACGAGCGTCGCGTGCGCCGCGTCCGCGCTAGGAACGTACACGTACGGCACGAACAGCTTGCCCATTTTCTCGATTGTTGTCGTCTGCTTCGTATCTCCTGGATACAGTAGTGAAGTGTTCCGTGGCGATCCCACGGTGGCGGTACAATGTACCAGTACGTTTCAGCTCTGATTTAGCAGTCTTTATGCGAAAGAACCAGGCCGAAATGGAAGATTAAAATACGGCATTGCGTACCAAAAAGAGAAAGCTTTCTAGTGTGGACCACATATCATTGGGCAACCCTCTAGTTATAACCAAAGGGGAATCATAACTGGATTGTTGCATATACACCAGCTGATTGGGTAAAAGTCAGCCTTTTCCATATAAATGTTGCGCGAAAGTCGCTGGAAGCGCCGGCCAGGCTGACCCACCGTCCGGGCCATCGATCGCTATCGGACGCCCCCAATCGCCGACCGAATTGACCGGAAGCGGAAGCTCAAGCCCGTCGCCAAGCCCGCCCGCCCGTTCCCCGCCGACTGCAGAGCCAAAATGAAGCCGCTGTTCGGCAAGATCGTGTCCAACAAGATGCAGAAGTCGGTGCTGGTGGAGGTCGCGCGCATCGTCAAGGACCCCAAGTACGGCAAGTACTACAAAAAGACCAAGAAGTTCATGGCGCACGACGAGGAGAATGCGTGCAACATCGGCGACATGGTGCGGCTGTCGGCCACGCGCCCGCTGTCCAAGCGCAAGCGCTGGAACGTCGACGAGATCACGCGCAAGGCCGAGGTGTAGACGCAGGTCGGGCCGAGGACAAGGCGTCGCATGAATACAACACACCGCACACCGACCCTGTCATAGCAACATGGAAGTATATTTGTGGACTTGTCGGCCATTCATGCGCACTGGGGATGGAATTATACGCTCGATACGTTGTCTGATGTGTCATTAATCACCCAGCAGCACATCCTTCGCTCACTCACTCTCGCCCTTCGTCTATACCTACCGCTCCTACAGCTCGTCGTCGTCGTCCGACAGGTCCGCGAACGGGTCCTCCGCGGGGAAGTCGCCCACGGCTACGTTGTGCGGGCGCACGAACCCGCCGAATTTGTTCTCGCACTCGAAATACACCTTGCCCTTGACCGTGCCCGAGCCTTTGCCCACGGGCTCGTCGAACTGCACGCCCACCCAGTAGCCGGGCGCGATCTCCTCAACAGTACCGAGGAAGCGCACCTGGCCGCGGCGGCCGCCAGGCTGCACCTCGCACCGGTCGCCCATCTTCATGTGCTTGACGCTCTCGGGGCCGGGCAGCTCCGATGGGTCCACCGGCTTGCGCGCCGCGTTCGCGAGAGTCTTGGGCTTCCAGTTCGGGTCCTTGGAGAGCTGTTCGCGCTTGTACGCGCGCACCGTCTTCTCACCTGCAGTATCAAAGGAGCAGTTAGTATGTCGCGCCTAGTGCACGCGCCCAGTGATCGCCAATAACGTACGCTTGTCGTAGTCGGACTCCGAGATCTCGTATTTGGGCACAAGCGACACGTCCTCGAGCCCGCCGCCGCGCGAGAGCGAGAACGGGTCCGTGTCCACGACGTGCAGCCTCATGCCGCTCTGCGCGCTGTAGAACCCGAGCATGCGGCGGTTGTCGTCCAGCCTGGCTACCAGCGACCCGTCCGCGCGCATCAGCACGAGCTCCTGCGCCTCGGGCTTGGTGCCGCAGTGGCTGTACACCTTGACCTTGACGTCCGCGATCGTCGCGTGCAGGTCCAGGCGGATGTCCACCATCTGCGCGCGCAGGTTGCTGTGCGTGATCGTCAGGCACACCACACCCTCGGGCAGCGCATCGTATTCCATCCCGTCCTTGGCCGTCACGAACGCGCGCAGCGCGCGCATGTCCTCCGCCATGGCCGTCGCTCCGTCGGATCGTTCTTGAGACTCAAGTTGAGAGATCTGGTCGAAGAAGGCGTCGCTTGGAACAGGTTACGTTTCTCGTCAAGGGTTACGGCTGATCTACACGGACACTTCGGTAAAGTACGATATCGCGATCTCTTGGACTGGAAAATGGGGAGCAAACCGCTAGTACCAAGCCGAAGAACTTGAGAGACCAGCGACGATGGCGCTCGAGCTGGAGCGGCTGCAGTGTGCGGACGTGCTGCTGATCGCGGGTGTCGTGTTCCTCCTGGACCTGCTGATGCGCCTGTGGTCGCGGCGCGGCGCGCGGCTCTCGCCCGAGGAGCAGGCGCTGCTCAAGGAGTACAACGAGCAGGTGCGCGTCGTCAACCGGCTCAGCTCGGTCGAGATGTTCGTCGAGCAGGCCAAGGCCACGCGCAGGATGAACACGCTCAAGAAGCAGATGCAGGAGCTAGCAGGTACGTGGTGACGGTGACGCATCCGCTGATGCATTTGTGGCAATGGTGCATTGCTAGTAAATGGACGACGATGTCAACAGTATCTGTAGCTGACATCTGCTTTCGTGTCTACCAGTGGCGCGCATGGCGGCCAGCGCGCCGACGGAGCTGCAGAAACAGATCGACCGTGTCCGAACGGTGTGTGCGTGTCGGTTTGGTCATTAGTATCATGTCCCTTGTCTCTGACTGACGCGCTTGACTCGTTGTGCGAAGCCGCTGCTCCTGGGCGCCGTGATGCTGTACTACTGGAACAAGCCGCTCGTGGTGCTCCCGCAGGGCTTCATGCTGCCGCTCGAACGACTGATGGCCTTCCCGGGCTTCCCGCTTGGTGCCATCTCGGCGGTTGGCTGGGCCGGGATTTGCCGTCGCGTCAGCGCCAAGGTGCTGGGCTAGGTAGATCTGTGGTGAAGCTGTGCTGTTCGCCGGCGACCTGTTGACCTGTTCCCTGCGCAGCCATGGCGATTCCGGTAGAACCCTGTTATCCTGAGCTGGAGCATCAATCAAACACGACTTCTATCACTCGGATGCCAACCACATGGGCTGCGTCCACGTCTGTTGCACGATTCTCTAAAGACTAACGAGCGGCGGGCGGGCGGGGGTTGCTGTGTGCGAAACAATGGCGTCACATGGGGCTGGAGACCCGCCGGACGTGCATCTCAATTACGTTGCGGCCCTAAAACGCGTCTACTAGCCACGCACGCGTCGCGGCAAGAAAGTTGCTCTCTCTACTCCGCAACAACCTTGAGACCGGATCGGACGAGCTTCGCGCTTAGTAGTCGGCATCGTCGCCGAACATGTCCATGCCGCCACCGAGGTCAGCCTCCTCCTCCTCTTCCTTCTCCTCGACGGCCGGGGCCGCGGCGGCAGCGCCAGCGCCAGCGCCAGCGGCGGCGCCGCCAGCCGAGGCAGCGCCGACCGAGACGGTCGCGAGCTTGTCCTTGCCGGCCGCGATCACCTCCTCGACGTTCTTGCCCTCGAGCTCCTTGATGAGGAGCTCGGCCTTCTCCGTGTCGACCTCGCCGCCGAAGGACGAGATGACCTTCTCAATGTCGGCGACCGACGGGGTGGCGTTTCCGCCAAGCACACACAGCAGGTAAGCAGCAACGTGACGCATCTGAAGGGGCAGGCAGGCGGGCACAACAGAGAAAGCATCGGTCAGTCGTTGCCACTGAGAACGAGAGGTCAGTAGACGCAGCCAAATGAACGCCACGGCCAATTGGAGGCAGGCGCGACGAGGGGACGAGGCCTACCTTGTTTAAGGTTGAAAAGCAGTTTGTGCTTGTCTCCGAAGGGCACCCGACGACGTCTCCTACGTTTGCAGCTCTAGCGGATTGAGGGCGCGCGGCATTTCGGCCCGCCGGCGCGCTGAAGTCCGACAGCCAATCACTCGGAGGGACATACAAAACGCAAGTCAAACGGATTTCCACCAATCCGAGAGGCGATTCCGATAATGGACTCTACCCGCATCAAACATGCTGTTTGATAGGATCTAAGTAGTATTTATATGCTGTTTCAAAGTATTTAGCTAATCATACTGCTATTGTAGTACTACTAGTATGTATGACTGAATTGAATTGATACCGTTGTTGAAGTCACCCACGAGAGCAGCTCACAGGTCCGTCTTGAGCCCCGTCGACCTCGGCGATGGCAATGGCGCCGGATTGTCCTTCTGTGGCTGTGGCTGCTGGAAAATGCCCTCGCTCTCGTTCAGGTTCGCCTCCACGTACGTCTTGTCATCGAGCTGCTCGCTTCGCGTCCCGTTCCCGTCCTCGATCGTTGCCGCTGTTTCCGTTGGCGCTGTCGGCGCCTTCCACTTGTTGGCCGTATCGCTACTGCTCACTGGGAACCTAAGCCCAGCACTCGCCTGCATCGCAGCCTTTGCTGCTACTGTGGGCGATCCGCGCCGCGAGAGCTTCGCGCTGGCCGCCTTGCCGGAGCTGGAGGCGACCGAGGAGGGGTCGTCGTCATCGGCGGCGGCGCGCACGTGGCTGCGCTTGTTCGCCTTCTTGCGCTTGGAGCGCCGGAGGCAGTTGCACTTGAGCATGCGCGCGCACAGCCCCTCGCTGCCGTTCTCGAGGATGAAGTCGTACGTGCCCGTGCCGACCCACAGCAGGTACGTGTGGAAGCCCGCGAGCAACAGGTACGAGTTGCCGAGCGAGAAAGTGCACGCGTTGTGCGCCCACAGCAGAACGGTCAGCGCCAAATGCCAGTCGCCCGAGGAGTTGCGCTTGACCTCGTCGAGCCACAGCGTGCACATGAGCACGCCGATGACGGTCTGCAGCGCCGTCTGGAGCGTCGACGCGATCGTGAGGCAGTAGAAGGCCTCGTAGTTGCGCTCGCCAATGCACGTGTTGAGCCACGAGCAGTGGTGGTCCAGGCCCGGACTCGTCTTGCAGCAAATCGTGCAGTAGCGCGTCTCCTTGTGCGGCACGCGCAGACACGAGAATAATGACGCCGGTCGCTGGAAGAAGCAAACGTCACAATGGTCAGTTGACGTTCGAGTGTTGGGCCGAGCACGTGATCAAACTACCTACGGGCTCGGACGAATCGCGCACTTCGCACAGGAACCAGGAGCACAGCGCGGTGAGGACGAGCACGGCGTACGGGATCAAGATACCGAGACACTGCGGTCACGAGCGAGAGGAACGAATCAGCACCGTGATCGGAGTAGTGGTCGCGGCGAGAGACTGGTCGTACCTTGTCCCGGTCGAGCAGAGCCGCCACGAACGCCACGAAGCCCTAGGTTGGAAGCGCCAATGCATCGTCAGTCTCGCCGTCCTCTGAACAGGGAACGCACCCAGTACGAGCGGACTCACCCCGACGATCAGCGGCTGGATTGCCCAGCTCGCCACCTGGTCACCGGAGAACGGCCTGGAGAACCCATTCTTTCGCATTGCCTTCGACCGTAACTCGCGTCCAGCTCTTCAGAATCGTCGAAATGGATGCTGCGCCTTGACTGCGACAACGCCGAGCGCTTAATCCGTCGTTGACTGCTAGGGCTGGTCTCGTTTCGCTCGCAGAGAGGATCCAAAATGGCGCGAAGGGTGTTTATAGCCTGCCGCGCTCTTATCTCGGCCGCAAGCTCTCCAGAAATAAGACGCCACGATGCAACACGAGTGTACAGACACGAGAAACCCACCGGATCCCCCAACCAGATCTTGTTTCTCAAGTAAGAAGCATCCACGGCATAAATAGCGGAAGTGACGCCTCTTTGGGGGTCTACAGCGACGTGCGAACGAGCTCGCTGCGCGCCTTGGTCTTGTCGGCGGACGCGGCCGCGACCTTGGAGATGGCGAGCACGCTCGACCAGTTCTCGAGCACCCGCAGCGACACTTCCGGGCCAAACCATCGAGAGCACACACGTCTTATTATCATCCGCATGCACCTATTCCCAGAGCGCACAGTGCTAGCCTTACACTCATTCTGCTCGTTCATCTGCGCGAGCTTGGCGTTCATGGCGTCCAGGTAGCGCACGAGCTCCGCGGACGAGTCGCGCAGCGCCTCGAGCGCCGCCACCTCCTCGTGCTTGTTTCCCGCCATTTCGCCTTCTGCGTTCGGTCGCTGGTGTGATTCACATGAAGCAGTATCGTGGATGCTTAAACAGAGCGCTGTTCGCTAAAAGTCAGTTTGGCGGGGTCAGCTTTCCGCCAAAATCCAGCCATTTCGCTCCCATCTCATCGTAAATAATCGCTCGTGATTGGTCCGATAAAGTGCTACTCGATATATGATTGGCTGGAAATGGATTCGCCTCACCTCCAGCACGAAAATGCCACGCGGCTTCGCAAAATAATAAGAGCGCAAAAACCACCCTATTTTTAGCCTACGGTATCACTGATTGACTATATTTTGTATGGGAGGGGTTCATGTACAGTACGCGTACGTACAGTTGCCATGCGCTCGTACACTCGTTCTCTGGCACCTCGATCCAGCACGCCATACTAAACCCAAGTGTAAATCTCCTCCCTCTCCGCCCTCGCGTCGCCCTCCCCGCTCTACTTGTCCTCTCGAGCCAAATAAGAAACCACCGCCCACCGCGCGCGTAGAGTGAGTGCCCCACTTCTCATTTCGCCGCACGCGAGCACTGTCGGCGCAGGAAGTACGCGGCCGCCCTCGGAAGGGAAACCTTCCAAGGGAAACCTCGATTTCCGCACTTTCGCCCGTGACTACTTGAGTCTATCGACGTGTCGGACGCGGCGGGGTGCATGCTCACGCTGCAGTGCATCGACAAGAAGAAGCGCAAGGTGAGCTCCATCGAGGACGAGCCCATGTGGTCCGAGCCGCGCTCCGTCCTCTCCTCTTCCGGGCCGGGCAGCAGCAGCGGCGGCGGGAGCGGCGGCGGCGGCTCCGTGGGCATCTCCATGGGCGGCCTGTCGCTCCCTCCGTCCGCCTCGGCGCTGTCGACCATGCGCCTGAGCTCGCGCGCGCTGCTGGCGCTCGTGGCGGCGGTCGTCTTCACGGTCGTGACCCTGTCCAACTCGTCGCTCATGAAGAGCGGCGGCGCGAGCACGAACAGCATCGACGCCATGGCGACCAACTTCCGGCACGGGACGGCCGACAACGGAGCGGCGGCGGTGCCCGCGCCCATGGCGCCGGCCCAGCAGCCAGACCGCGGCTTCCACGACGACTACGACGCGCGCAACACGCGGCTGCGGCGCGAGACGCCCACTCCGCTGCAGCGCCCCGACTCGTTCGGGCTCGTGATCGTCGCGGACCTGGACAAGAAGTCGCGCGATGACGGCACCAACAGCAACAAGCCCACGTTTCACTCGTACCTGCTGCACGCGACGCTCAAGATCGGGCGCGACGGCAGCTCGCAGAAGGACGTGTACTCGGTCACGTTTGGCGAGGAGCAGAAGTTCTCGACAGCCATGAACGAGGCCGGCCGCGGCTTCGAGCTGAGCGAACTCGCATGGTTCAACGGCAAGCTGCTGTCCTTCGACGACCGCACGGGCATTGTCTACCGCCTCAAGAACTTCGAGGGCGCCAAGCCCATCCAGGCCATCCCGGCGCATATCGTTATGGAGGGCGACGGCCTGAACGGCAAGGGTCAGAAGCACGAGTGGGCCACCGTCAAGGACGGCGAGCTGTACATGGGCAGCGTCGGCAAGGAGTTCACGGACAATGACGGCAACGTGCTCACGGACAGCAACCTCTGGGTCGCCGTCATGGACGCCGCGGGCGATGTGCGGCACGAGGACTGGACGGCCAATTTTGCGCGCGTCCGCACGGCGCTGGGCTGTGACTACCCTGGCTACGTCGTCCACGAAGCCATCGAGTGGAGCAGCGTGCATCGTCAGTGGTTCATCCTGCCGCGGCGCGTCAGCACCGATGCGTACAACGACATGGAGGATGAGACGCGCGGGTCCAACAAGCTCGTGATCGCCAGCGAGGACTTTAGCAGCATTGAAGTGCGCGAAGTGGGCAACGTGACGCCTCTGCGCGGCTTTTCGTCGTTCAAGTTCCTCCCGCGGTCCGACGACTCGGTCATTGTGGCCATCAAGAGCGTCGAGATCGACACCGAGCAGTCGCAGACGTCTTTTATCATGGTCTTTGACCTCAAGGGCAACGTGCTGCTGGAAGAGACGGAGCTGCCGGGTGGCAAGAAGTTCGAGGGTGTGGCGTTCGCGCGCGACTGGGACAGTGACAAGTACCGCGCGCACTGAGCGCGTTCCCAAAGCGCTTCTAGTAGTTAGTCGGTACTTGGTCCGATCCTCTCCCTCCGCCGCACACGCTCCAAGAGACGAGTCGCCGTCGTTCCGCTGAACAGAACAACCAGGAGGCGGTCGACTGGATGAGAAGGCGGCGCGCGACGGCGACAACGACATGGGGAGCTCTGCTGATAACCTCGAGCGAGAAGCGAGCTTGCCGAGAAGGGTGTGTAAGTAGTAAATAGACCGCTCCGCGCCGTCTTCCTAGTTCCCGATCCTCTCTCTCGATCGAACAAACGACCCATCATTTGTAGCTATTGATCGATCGGTGACGTTGATTGAACACGTCGTGCCATTCTCCCTCGCTTCTAAACATGAGGAGGCGACCCTCACGTCGCTCTCACCAGTTCATAACCTCACCATGTCCACCAGCGCCGAGTGATAGAAGCGTCAGAGCGGCACCATGTTGTCGCAGAGCCATGTGAGTCCGTCGCGCAGGCCCTCGCCGCTCGTGGCGACCGCCGGCTGCACGAAGAACTTGCGCCCGGAGGCTTCGCAGCGCTCCGTGAACTCGAGCGCCCGCGTGAGCGCGTCCACGGGCAGCGCCTCGGGCAGGTCGCGCTTGTTGAGCACCACGAGTAGGCAGGCGTCCTGCAGTTGTCACGAGGCTGGTGTCAATGAACGAACGGGCAGCACTTTGCCGCGTCGCTTCTTACCTGCAGCTGCGAGTCGACGAGGATGCCGTTGAGCTCTGCGGCCGCGAGCGGCAGGCGCTTCTCGTCTGCACTGTCGACCACGAAGATGATGCCCTGGGTCCATCAAGTCGGTTAGCGATAGTGCTGGGTCAGAACTGCGTGGTGAGCTCTGCTCTCACCTGCGTCCCGGTGAAGTGGTGGCGCCAGTATGGCCGCAGCGAGTCCTGGCCCCCGACGTCCTGTGGAGCGACGCAACCCGACACAGTCAGTGACAATCCAAGCGCGACGCACAGCAAGCCACAGACACCTCGCATTATACCCAAAGGTGGAGCTTGAAGCCATCGTACTTGACGGTCTCGACGTTGAACCCGAGCGTCGGGATGCTCGCGATAGCCTTGCCGAGTCGCACATGGTACAGGATCGTCGTTTTGCCCGCGGCGTCGAGTCCCACGAGCAGCAGCCGCCGCTCGCGCCGCGTCCAAAAGCGCGCCCAGCTGCGTGACGCCGCCGAGCCCATCGCCATCTCCCGATCAGAGGAGCGCGGCCAGCGCGTCTGGCACAAGCAGCAGCGCAGATATAAATATAGCATGTGCTTCTTACCTCGTTCGGCTCGCGCTCGAGGAAACGCGCGCCGGGAATAGCTGCCGTCTCTGAATCTAGGCACCACCACAGTCAGTCAGTCAACCTCACAGGGCCCCTCCCTCAATCGCCACGCAGTCTCCACCCATGCGCGATCCCACTACGTCCTGCCTGTTTCCACTGATATATATTGATTTGCTTGCGCCCAATGATACCCACCACACCACCCGACGCATGTTAGCCGAGCGCGTCGCCGCCGTAGCCTTCGCTCTTGCCCGCGAGCAGGTCGCGGCGGCCGGCGCCGATCTTGCGCACCTGGGAGTCGACCTTGGGGCAGTCTGTGATGCGATGGCCCAGGCCACCGCAGAACGCACAGCCCTTCGTGCCCGTCGCGTTCGACAAGCCGTTGGCGCCGTCGGCCATCACGTCCGTGTACGGGTCCTCAAGCGCGCGCAGCACGGGTGGCACGGTCTGCTTGGCTTCGATGAGCAGGTGCTTCAAGTCCAGCAGCGCGCTCTCCGGGACGCTCTTGTTGATGAACGTGGTGGCGACGCCCGTCTTACCGCAACGACCTGTTCGGCCAATGCGATGGACGTAGTTCTCGATCTCCGCGGGCATGTCAAAGTTGATGACGTGCTTGATGTCGGGGAAGTCCAGACCCTTCGCGGCAACGTCCGTCGCGATCAGCACGTCCTTGCGCCCCGACTTGAACTCGTCAATGGCCTCGTTTCGCTCGGCCTGGTCCTTCCCGCCGTGGATCGACGCGGCGGCGACGCCCTTGAGGATCAGGTACTCGTGGATGTCGTCCACGTCGCCCTTCCGCTCGCAGAAAATTACCACGGGCGGCGCCGTCTTCTGCAGACACTCCAGCAGGTACACGATCTTGGCGTCTTGCTTCACGTACTCGACCTCCTGGATCACGTCCAGGTTGGCTGCACCGGCACGTCCGACGTTCACGAGCACGGGGCTCACGAGCACGTCCTTGGCGAAGTCCTGGAACTTCTGCGGCATCGTGGCCGAGAACAGCAGCGTCTGGCGCTGGCCAGAGAAATGGTTGAACGTCGTCGCGACCTCTTCGTCAAAGCCCAGGTCGAGCATTCGGTCGCCCTCGTCCAGGCAAATGTACTTGCACAGCCGCAGGTTCATCTCTTTGAGCTTCAGGAAGTGGTTGAGTCGTCCGGGCGTGGCGACGACAATGTGAACGCCGCGCCGCGACAGCAGCTCCGACTGCTCACGCTTGTCTTCACCGCCAATACACAGCAGACTGCGCAGCTCCGGATATCCGGCCTGGAATAGATGCTTGGTGAAGTGCGCCACGACGTCGAACGTCTGGCGCATGAGCTCGCGGGACGGGCCGACGATAATCCCGAACGGCCCTTCGCGGCCGATGATCGGGAGTTTCTTCTCCTCCTCGAGCGCGAGCATCACGAGCGGCAGCGTGAACGCAACCGTCTTGCCTGACCCCGTGAAGGCGATGCCGATGAGGTCGCGGCCCGCGAGGATGCACGGGATGGCCTGCACCTGGATGGGCGTCGGGCGCAGGATGTTCTTCGCCTTAAGCGCCGCGAGGATCGCCGGCGGGAAGCGCATGGCCTCGAACGACTTGATGGGCGGCGGCACGTCCTCTCCGTCCACCAGGATGTGCCACTTCTTGCGCACGGCGTCGCGCTCGTCCTCCGTCAAGGCCGCGACCGCGCGCGGCGGCGTCCACGTCGTCTTCATGGGCTCCGTGTAGCGAATGCCCTCCGCGCGCTCGTGCGCCGACACGAGCGCCGCCTTTTGCACGTAGCTGGCCTCCTTGAGCATGTTGATCTCCTGCGTGTCCTTCTGGACCTTGGCCTGGTTCACGCCCTCTGCCTCCAGCTTCTTGCGCAGCTCGTACGCCTGGTCCAGCAGACTCACGCTCGACCGCGGCTGCGGCGCCGCATCGAGCCCCAAGTCCCGGTCGCTCGCGTGGTCCTCGTCCGTCGTCGTCGCCGCCGCCGCCGCTTCCGTCCGCCGCTTGTCCCGCGCGCCGTCGCCCTCGCTCTCGCTCTCGCTCTCGCTGCCGCTCTCGCCCTCGCTGTCCCTCCGCGCCTTCTGGATCCGATCCTGCAGCGCCCGCCGCCGCTTCCGCAGCTTCTCCTCCTGCTGCGCGCGCCGCTTCTTCAGCGGCACGTACAGCGCCCCCTCGTCTGCCGCCATGCTTCCCTTCTCTCGTTCTTCCTCCTCGTTCTTGTTGGTGGCGACTCGAAAGCGCCGTCGCTTCCCAACGCTTTCCAACACTTACAGTCCTGGCCAAAAGTACAGTCTCCCCCGGGAATAGCGCCACAGTAGCACAAACAAAAGGCGACAGTTTATAATTGGTAGGCGTGTAACAATGCGACAGCAGTTAACTGAAATAGTGATGACCGTAATGACTTCTCTGGGGACTTTTCAGTACA